>JAFEMH010008007.1:0-67671 GCA_022495995.1 Adenophora triphylla var. japonica | reverse complement strand
CAAAATGAATATTAAAAAAACTATAAATATTAAAAAAAAATCAAATTTGTTCTTGATTGATGATAGCATATTTGAAAAAAATCTAGATATATACCCTAAGCATAATAGTAAAAAACATGGTCATTAGGACTATTTTTTTTATATAAAAATACAATATTTAGTTTGAGACCTACCAAAATAAAAAGTATGACATTTTTATGAAATGAAGAAAATATAATGTATTAATTCTAATAATTGATTTAAATAATTTCAAATATTAAATCCAATTGGTCAATATACATGATGTGCAATGATAAATCTATAAATATTATTTTCACTTTTATCAAGGTTACATAATGTTGTTTAAACAATCTCACGTTCCATCTCAAATTCTTCAATTCTCGTGTTTCTATATATCTTGATACCTCCTGTGATCATAGAGATAATTGTATTGACATTGATAATCTGCACAATAAAAAACTAAGAAGGAAGATAAGAATAATGAAAGATATAAAAAATAAAAAATTAGTGACCTGGAGATATTGAAAGGAACGAAATAATTTTGAAAGTCCAGTCACAATCAAAGAGACAATTAAAAAGAAGTTAAAATTATTATAGAAAATGATACTACATTTCATTTAACTTGGATGAGGCTCATCATAGTATTGGTCCCGTAGGATATGCTTATGTTCAAATATATTTACAGTTTACAATGAATGATAAACATACACACATAAATTAATTTAATTCAAGTCACCGTATGGTATTCTCTTCCCTTTCTGAGAAAAAAAGAATCATGAAGTCAAGGAAAAGGGAAAAAGAGGGCATACTTAATTGTTTATTTCGATGACATTTAAAATGCAGAAGACCTTTAAAGGAAAAAAGAATGCAATGAAATAAGTAACATGTCAGTATATCATGCAATCTTTTGGTGTATTATATTAAATTGAAGGTACTTAATAAAAAGATTCTTAACCAAAATTAATATTATTTTTTTGAAAGTTGAAGTTAATAACAGTCACATTAAGGATCTTCAAGGAAAACATTTAAGAAAATATTTGCATATATGGAAATATTTTGTGCTCTTTTGTGTGTATCCCATTTTTAATCTATACAATAATTAACCCATTTTTTTAATTTTAAAATTAGATTTTGAAATACAAAAATTGATTCCATGTATTTCTTAATCGATTTTGAAATTTTGAAATTCAAATTGAACTCCATGAATTTGCTTGAGTCATATAAGGAATTGATTTGAGTGGAAATTGAAATCCGACCGACTCTAATATTTCTTTTCTCTGATTGAGTTATATAAGGAATTTTAACAAGTTAAACAAAATAAATGAAAATAAGCTAATAATGTTATACTTATATAATTAACCTGTTATTATAAAATAAAATCGTAAATTTGAAATCGAATATTCAAATTTGGGATTGAAATAAGAAATCGTAATATTCTCGTATTGAGAGTGAATTTGGACATAATTTCAAGATGTATAAATTATTATTAATGAAGGACGAATGGGTAACCGACACGTGGAATTCCACGTCACAAAACCACGCGGGCAGCCGTGTGGGCATTAGATTTTCTTCTACTTTTATATATTATATAGATTTTTTTATATAAAAATACAATATTTAGTTTGAGACCAACCAAAATAAAAGGTACGACATTTTTATGAAATGAAGAAAGTATGATGTATTATTCTAATAATTGATTGAGATAATTTCTCAAATATTAAATCCACCGAGTAATATACATACGGCCGATAAATCTATATATTATTTTCACTTTATCAAGCTTACATATTGTTTGTTTAAACAACTTCACGCTCCATCTCAAATTCTTCAATTCTCGTGTTTTTATATATCTTGATACCTCCCGTGATCATAGAGATAATTGTATTGACATTGCTAATCTGCACCATAAAAAACTAAGAAGGAAGATAAGAATAATGAAAGATAAAAAAATAAAAAATTAGTGACCCGAGATATTGAAGGAAATGAATAATTTTGAAAGTCCACTCACAAACAAAGAGGCAATTAAAAAGAAGTTAAAATTATTATCGAAAATGATACTAGAAGTATTTCATTTACCTTGGATGAGGCTTATTATAGTATTGGTCCCTAGGATATGCTTATGTTCAAATATATTTGCGCTTTACACTAATGATAAACATACACACATAAATTAATTTAATTCAAGTCACCACAAAAAGGATTTTGGAGAAAAAAAGAATCATGAAGTCAAGGAAAAGGGAAAAAAGAGGGCATACTTAATTGTTTATTTCGATGATGATGAAATGCGTAAGACCTTTAAAGGAAAAAAGAATGCAATGAAATAAGTAACATGTCGAGATATCATGCAATCTTTTGGTGTATTATATTAAAATTGAAGGTACTTAATAAAAAGATTCTTAACCAAAATTAAAAATTATTTTTTTGAAAGTTGAAGTTAATAACAATCACATTAAGGATCTTCAAGGAAAATATTTAAGAAAATATTTGTATATATGAAATATATTTTGTGCTCTTGTAATTAACCCATTTTTAATCTACAATAATTAACCCATTTTTTTAATTTTAATATTAGATTTTGAAATACAAAATTGGATTCCATGTATTTCTTAACTCGATTTTGAATTTTGAAATTCAAATTGAACTCCATGAATTTGTTTCCGAGTCATATAAGGAATTGATTTATGAAAATTGAAATCCGACCGACTCTTCTAATATTTCTTTTATTCCGATTGAGTTATACAAGGAATTTTAAACAAGTTAAACAAAATATATGGAAAATAAGCTAATAATATTATACTTTTATAATTAATCTTGTTATTATAAAATAAAATCAAAAAATTTGAAATCGAATATATCCAAATTTGGGATTGAAATCCGTAATCGGAATATTCTTGTGATTTGAGAGTGAAATTCGACATAATTTCAATATGTATAAATTATTATTAATGGAAGACGAATGGGTAATCGACACGTGGAATTCCACATCATAAAAGCTTTTCACGTAAGGTGAAGTGCCGTGGACATTGCATTTTTCTTCTACTTTTATATATTATATACTCCCCCGTCCCACAAATATACAAAAATTATCCCTTTTTGGAAGGCCCACATTAATCTACACTTTCCAAAAATGGAAATGGGATCAACTTCTCTCTACTCACAACACTTTTTAAATTTACTATTCTCTCCACTCATTTTCTCTCCTATTTTACTTTTTACAACTCACAACACATTACCTTTATCACTTTTTACCTTAATCTCCATCGTGCCGACTCAAAAAGTTTATACAATTGTGGGACTTGAGGGAGTAGATTTTTTTATATAAAAATACAATATTTAGTTTGAGACCGACTCAAAATAAAAAGTATGACATTTTTATGAAAATGAAAAAGTATGATGTATTAATTCTAATAATTGATTGCAATAATTTCATAAATATTAAATCTAATTGATTAATATACATATGGTCGATAAATCTATACATAGCTTATTTTCAAGCTTACATATTGTCGTTTAAAAACTTCACAAGCTTCATATCAAATTCTTCAATTCTTCGTGTTTCTATATATCTTGATACCTCCCGTGATCATAGAGATAATTGACTACTGACATTGCTAATGTGGCACCATATAAAAGCTAAGGAAGATAAGAATAATGTAGAAAGGATAAAAAAATAAAAAATTAGTGACCCGAGATATTGAAGGAATGTATGTAATGTAATTTTGAAAGTCCCCAATCACAAAACAAAGACAATTAAAAGAAGTTAAAAATTATTATCGAAAATGATGTACTACATTTCATTTACCTTGGATGAGGCTCATCATAGTATTAGTCCCATAGGATATGTTTATGTTCAAAGTATATTTATAGTTTACACGTAATGATAAACATACACACATAAATTAATTTAATTCAAGTCTACAGTGGATTTGGAGAAAAAAAAAGAATCATGAAGTCATGGAAAAGTGGGAAAAAGGAGGGCATACTTAATTATTTATTTCGATGATGATGAAATGCGTAAGACCTTTTAAAGGAAAAAGAATTCAATGAAATAAAAGTAACATGTCGCATATCATGCAATCTTTTGGTGTATTATATTAAAATTGAAGGTACTTAGTAAAAAGATTCTTAACCAAAAATTAAAAATTATTTTTTTGAAAATTGAAGTTAGTAACAATCTTTGGGCATTAAGGAACTTCAAGGAATACATTTAAGAAAATATTTGCATATATGGAAATATTTTGTGCTCTTGTCAGAATTAACCCATTTTTAATCTACAATAATTAACCCATTTTTTTAATTTTAATATTAGATTTCTTGAAATACAAAATTGGATCTCCATGTATTTCTTAACTCGATTTTGAAATTTGGAAATTCAAATTGAACTCCATGAATTTGTTCTTGAGGTCATATAAGGAATTGATTTTATGGAAATTGAAATCCGATCGACTCTTCTTAGAAATGAATACTTCTCTTTTCACCGATTTAGTTGAAGATATAATGGAATTTTAACAAGTTAAACAAAATATATGAAAATAAGCTAATAATATTATACTTTTATAATTAACTTGTTATTATAAAATAAAAATCGAATTTGAAATCGTAATATAATCAAATTTGGGATTGAAATCCAAATCGAAATTATTTCCTTGTATTGAGAGTGAAATCTGACATAATTTCAAGTTGCATAAATTATTATTAATGAAGGACGAATAGGTAACCGACACGTGGAATTCCACGTCATAAAGCCACGTGGCAGGGCAAAATGTGGGCATCGTGCATTTTCTTCTACTTTTACATATTATATAGATTTTTTTATATAAAAATACACAATACTTTAGTTTGAGACTAACTAAAAATAAAACGTATGAAATTTTTATGAAATGAAGAAAGTATGATGTATTAATTCTAATAATTGATTGAGATAATTTCAAATATTAAATCCAATCGATTAATATACATAATGGGCCGGGTCGACAACCTATACATATTATTTTCACTTGATCAAGCTTTTACATATTGTTGTTTAAACAACTTCACGCTCCATCTCAAATTCTTCAATTCCCGTGTTTCTATATATCTTGATACCCTCCCGGTGATCATAGAGATAATTGTATTGACATTGCTAATCAGACCATAAAAAACTTGCCAAAGGAAGATAAGACAATGAAAGATAAAAAAGAAAAAATTAAAGTGACCCGAGATATCACGGAACCGACACCTCAAAGTCCAACACAAACAAAGAGACAATTGGAAAAGAAGTTAAAACATTATCGAAAATGATACTACATTTCATTTACCTTGGATGAGTTCCATTATAGTGTTGGTCCGTAGGATATGCTTTTGTTCAAATATATTTACATAGCCACAACGAATGACAAAACATAAACACAGAAATTAATTTAACTCAAGTCACCACAGGGATTTTGGAGAAAAAAAGAATCAAGTGAAGTCAAGGAAAAGGGAAAAAAGAGGGCACATTTACTTGCTTATTTCGACATGATGATGAAATGCGTAAGATATTTAAAGGAAAAAAGAATGCAATGAAATAAGTAATACGTCAAGATATCATGCAATCTTTCGTATGTATTATAATAAACAAGGTACTTAGTAAAAAGATTCTTAACCAAAATTAAAAATTATTTTTTTGAAAGTTGAAGTTAGTAATAAATACATTGCTGAACTTCAAGGAATACATTTAAGAAAATATTTGCATATATGGAAATATTTTGTGCTCTTGTAATTAACCCATTTTTTAATCTACACAATTAACCCATTTTTTAATTTTAATATTAGATTTTGAAATATAAAATTGGATTCCATGTATTTCTTAATCGATTTTTAAATTTGGAAATTCAAATTGAATTCCATGAATTTGTTTGAGTCATATAAGGAATTGATTTATGGAAATTGAAATCCGACCGACTTTTCTATTAATATTTCTTTCCTGATTGAGTTATATAAGGAATTTCAACAAGTTAAACAAAATATAACAAAATAAGCTAATAATATTATATTTTTTTAATTAACTTGCTATTATAAAAATGTAACTCAGAAGCCTTGAACCTTAATATCTCAAATTTGGGATTGAACTCCGTGAATCAGGAATATTCTCAGTATCGGAGAGTGAAATTCGACATACTCTGGGTATGTATAAATTATTATTAATGGAGGACGAATGGGTAAACCGACACGTGGAATTCCACATCATAAAGTTACGTGGCAGTGTGTCAGATATTTGCATTTTCATTTTTCTTCATTTTTAGTATATTATATAGATTTTTTTACATAAAAATAGAATATTTAGTTTGAGACTCCGACCAAAATAAAAAGTATGACATTTTTGCTGAAAATGAAGAAAGTATAATGTATTAATTCTAATAATTGATTGCAATAATTTCAAATATTAAATCCAATTGATTAATATACATATGGCCGATAAATCTATACATATTATTTTCACTTTCGATCAAGCTTACATATTGTTGTTTAAACAATTTCACGCTTCATACTCCAAATTCTTCAATTCTCGAGATTTCTATATAACTTGATACACTCCCAAGTGATCGTAGAGAGATAATTGTATTGACATTGCTAATGTGCAACCATAAAAAACTAAGGAAGATAAGAATAATGAATGATCAAAAAAAATAAAAAATTAGTGACAGAGATATTGAAGGAACAGAATAATTTTGAAAGTCCAATCACAAACAAAGAGGCAATTAAAAAAAGAAGTTAAAATTATTATCGAAAATGATGGGCTCACATTTCATTTACCTTGGATGAGGCTCGTCGTGAGTATTGGTCCCGTGAGGGATATGCTTATGTTCAAATATATTTATAGTTTACACGAATGATAAAACATACACACATAAATTAATTTAATTCAAGTACGCCACAGAGAGTTTCGGAGAAAAAGAATCATGAAGTCATGGAAAAGGGAAAAGGGAAAAAAGAGGGCATACTTAATTGTTTATTTCGATGATGATGAAATGCAGAAGACCTTTAAAGGAAAAAAGAATGCAATAAAATAAGTAACATGTCAGTATATCATGCAATCTTTTGGTGTATTATATTAAATTGAAGGTACTTAGTAAAATATTCTTAACCAAAATTAAAAATTATTTTTTTGAAAGTTGAAGTTTATAACAGTCACATTAAGGAACTTCAAGGAATACATTTAAGAAAATATTTTCATATATGGAAATATTTTGTGCTCTTGTAATTAACCCATTTTAATCTACAATAATTAACCCATATTTTAATTTTTAAAAATTAGATTTTTGAAATAAAATTGGATTCCATGTATGTTCTTAAGCTGATTACAAGACATTTGAAATTCAAATTGAACTCCATTAGATTTGTTTGAGTCATATAAGGGAATTAAGTTTATGGAAATTGATATCCGACAGAGCTCTTCCTAATATTTCTTTTCCTATCGATTAAAGTTATATAAGAATTTTAACAAGTTAACTTAAAAAATATACTGGAAATAAGCTAATAATGTTATACTTTTATAATTAACTTTGTTATTATAAATTAAAATCGAGAATTTGACATTTTGAAATCATATATAATTTCAAATTTTGTTGATGTAATACCTGAGGCTATAGTTATGTTTGACTTGAATTGTTATGTATCATCTTTTATCATTTATTATAAGACACGTTTATTATTCATTATATGTTTTGCATTATTTTATTATATTGAATCGCTGTCACTGAGTTGTTATGAACAACTTAATATAAGTTGGTAATGGATTAATCATAGAGATGATTATATGCATAGGAGATGCACATTACACTTATGGATACTTGCTAGAGAAGGCGAAGTATTGGACACTGACTCTACTTGTGATATTTACTTGACATAGTACTTGTTGTCATGATTAAATCTCATGATAGTCATGTTATTGGAAATCCTTAGTTACACGAGATTATCGTAAATCGTCTTCCACATGGTGAAAGATGCGTGTTTGATTTAGTCTTAACAGCTTATCTTTAATCAGTGAGATAGCAATAAGGAGCTATGTTAGCACGTTTGGAATTCAATGTAGGGGAAAAATGATAAGTCAAAGCAGGAGATTTGTCCACTCTTATGAAGAGATGTTTGCTTGGGCCCCTCGATGAATGATGTTGATAAAATGTGTGGCCACGCTCCCAGCAGTGATTTGATAGAGATCAAATGCCATTTGGATTATCAACATATTAGAAATCAGCTTATTGAACAAGATGAGTTGACATAGACCATGGCTTCATGTTCAATTTGGACATCGTGGAATAGAAAGGGATTGTGACATTTAATCTATCAGAGGAATCAAGCTTTGATGTTATATTAGTTGGGTGGACATAATGATTTGCTAGAAGTCACTTATGTCTTGTGAGGTCGTATGTTTGACTCACTTTACGACATAATATAATTCCTTTTGGGTTACACACTGAAAAGAACAAATTTTGATTCGAGGTGAAATTTGGAAATTTTGGGGAAAGGGCATGACTCGTGCCTATGGGCAGCGACTTCAGTGCCCGGAAGGCGGTAAACCGATGTTGATGCGTTTTTGGCTTCAAGGGATTTTCAGTTGACCGGTTGACTTTGTGTGGGGTTGAAGCTACGACTCGTGCCTATTGGCACGACTCTTGACTTTCAGAACCCGCACTCTGAGTGCAACTTTTATCACGTAAGCGTTACGGCGCCCAATATGGCTTGGGATCACTCGTGATAGCTTCTAGCCACGACTCGTGGCACGACTCGTGACCGGGAGCACGAGTCGTGCCACGTGCAATTTTTGATCGATCAGCGTTTTCCTTGGGCCAGGATTGGATTAGGCTATGCCTAAGGACTTCTAACCTATTACTTGACTACAGGTTTATATATGATATAAATATAATTCCTTTGTAGCCATAATTCTCTCTTACACATCAATATACTAAGTTTATGAGAACTCTACGTTTTTTTATTTTTGATTTTTGAATCGAAAGGCTCCCAAATTATTCCATAGTTTTTGCTTTGATTATTGAATATTGAGATTGATAATCAAGAGGATCATCTAGCAATCTAACAAGAAGGTGTTTTCTTGGATTCGATTCGCGGTGTGGATCACCATTAGAGGGGAGGTTTCTTTGTATCTCCTAAAGCTTGAAGATCTCTCCATTGTTGATTTCATCACCAAGGTTTTGAAACAAGGAAGAAGAAGATCCGATTTGACATCAAAATTCCAAGGCTTGAATTTTGAGAATATATTTGTTAAACTTCATTCCGCATTCGAGGTATGTAATTCTATTTCATGGTTTTCTAATCTCTTCATGCTAGAAGCGGATCTAAGAGGCTAGGGTTTTTGTTGTTATTTCTAAGTTCTATTACTGCTTTGCGTTTGTAACCCCAAAACCCAGCAAGGTGGTATCGAGCCCCTGTCTTGCCATGATTAGGATTGAAATTGCATGCTAGATTTAATTGTGATTATTTTGCTTTACTGTGTTATATGAAATAGATCTAGATTCCATGTGTTTTTGTTTTATGAAAAACAAGTATATATGATATGCCATGTTCATGTGATTTATGATAAATTAATTAGATTAGTTTATTCACATAGGTTATTGATCTATTTAATATGATTATTTAGATTTGTAATTTTTCAAAATTGAAATCAAATTGTTTGTATGATATTTTGTGAAGCCTCTCATGTCATCATGATTGTAATGTTCACATGAGATCTAATGTTACAACCATGCGATGTTTGTTTACATGTTGAAAACCTTCTAAATATTTAGAGTCTTTATGCCATTTCCACTTGATTAGAACACTTGTGATATTTTAGGATATTTGATGTAGTTTCGACTCGAGTTGGGTGCATCTTATATCTTAATTTGTGATCAAGAGTCGAGATAATGGTTGATGTAGTTTTGACTCGAGTTAGAGGTGCATCGTTACATGTCTCCACATGTTTTGAAAAAGGTTTTGACTTAATTGGTGCTTTCAAATGAGATTTGACCCAAAAGGCATATATTGAGGATTTAAAAGCATGTGTTTTGACATATGATGTCTATTGAAATCTCATAAAAGATCTAAGAGTCATATAGTGATATGATTGATGTTTCTACCTAAATAAGCTTGATTTCGGGCATTGGCTTCGGTTAAATCGGAATTAAGTGAAATATGGATCTTAGCCTACTATGATTATATGATACATGTTTGTATTTGAAGGTGTATAATTTAGTGGGAGTATTTATGAAATACATTATTTGCTCAACTTAGAATGATAAATGTGTTGATATTGATATATGCTTATATTGTTTGCATATTTTATTGTCAGAATGACTAATCACAATAATCAGCCCTTTGTCATTGCAATCCGAGTCCTTGAGAAGGACAAGCTTGAGGAGAACAGTACAAACTATTACGATTGGATCGAGATGCCTTAGGAATTGTTCTAAAGCGAAGAGAAGAAAATGTACATTCTCAATGAACACATTCCACCTCAACCTACTCCAAATGCTCCTAGGGCTGATAGGGATGCACATAAGAAACATAATGATGATTCTACATATGTTTCATGCCTTATGCAAGCCACTATGTCTAAGGATCTTCAGAAGGACCTTGAGCACATAGATGCAGCATTTGATCTTGCTGAGCGCTTAAAGAAAATGTTCCAAGTGCAAGCAAGAAATGAGAGGTATGATGAGGTTAAGTCCCTAACTGCATGCAAGATGCAAGAAGGGCAATCGGTGGGAGCTCATGTCCTTAAGATGAAGGGTCACATTGAGCATCTCGAAAGGCTTGGAAATTCATTGAGTTTGGAACTCGCCATGAATTTGATATTGAATTCATTGCCTGAAAGTTATAGTCATTTTATTATGCACTATCATATGACTGGCATGGATAAGAATCTCTCGGAATTGCATGTGATGCTTAAGACCGCATAGATGAATATCAAGAAGCCTAAACCGATACTTGTGTTAATGGTTAACAAAGGTAAAGGGTTCAAAAAGATGGCAAAGGTAAAGCAAGTGTTGCTAAACCTAAGGCAAAGGTTGTCATTGCCGGAGAGGCTCCAAGGCACCTCAAAAGGATGCGATTTGCTACCATTGTCAGGAGGTTGGTCATTGGAAGCGCAACTGCAAGGCTTACAAGGAAGGCCTAAAGGCGAAGAAGGGCAATACGATTCTTATGCTACTTGCGAGTATCTATATGATAGATATTTTCCTTTCTGTTTCTAGTTCATGGGTATTAGATATCGTATGTGGATCTCACATTTGTTTAAATGTGCGGGGCGAGAAATAGGAAGCTACTCAAACAAGGTGAAGTTGACTCGCGTGTTGGGAATGGAGCAAGAGTTGCTTGCATTAGCTTAGTAGGGACATATGATGTAACTTTACCTAGTGGCTTAGTACTTGTTTTGAACAATTATTACTATGTTTCGGATTTGAGTAGGAATATTATTTTTGTTTCTTGTTTGGATAATGAAGGGTATAATTTTCTTATTAAGAATAAGAAGTTTTATATTTATTTAAATGATATGCTTTATGGTATTGCAAGTTCATTTAATGGGCTTTATGTTCTTGATGTTGATGAGAAACAAAATAGTGTTGAAAATGTTTATCATGTAGACAAGAAGTCTAAACCAAATGACGTAAAAACTCGTTCATGTGGCATTGCCAGCTTGGTCATATAAATGAGAAACGCATTTCTAAACTTCACAAAGATGGAATGTTAGACTCACATGATTATGAATCATATGAGATATGCGAATCTTGTTTATTGGGCAAAATGACCAAACCACCCTACACTAAGAGTAGTGAAAGGGCTAGTGACTTATTGGGCCTAATACATACCGATGTATGTGGACCAATGAGCTTGATGTGCTAGGGGAGGATTTCGGTATTTCATTACATTCGCTGATGACTTATCTAGATTTGGCTATGTCTATCTAATGAAGTCAAAGAGTGAATCGTTTGAGATGTTTAGAACATTTCAAAATGAAGTACAAAATCAACTTGGCAAAACAATTAAAGCACTTCGATCCGATCGTGGTGGTGAGTATTTGAGCCAAGAGTTTGACAATCATCTCAAAAACTGTGAAATTTCTTCAGAGTTGACTCCACCCGGAACGCCACAATGGAATGGTGTTTCCGAGAGGAGGAATAGAACCCTATTAGATATGGTTCGTTCGATGATGAGTCAAGTAGACCTTCCTATATCCTTTTGGGGACATGCATTAGAGACTGCTTCGTTCATACTGAACAGAGTCCCTACTAAATCGGCTCCTAAGACCCCACATGAGATGTGGCATAGAAGAAAACCTAATTTGTCTTTCATAAAGATTTGGGGTTGCGAAGCTTATGTGAAGAGACTTGTCTCTGATAAGTTAGCACCTAAATCTGACAAGGTTATTTTCGTTGGTTACCCTAAGGAAACCAAAGGGTATTACTTTTACAATCGCGTTGAGAACAAAGTGTTTGTTGCTCAATATTGTACTTTTCTTGAGACACAATTTCTAAATAAAGCATCTAGTGGGAGTAAAATTGATCTTGAAGAAGTTCAAAAACCCAAAAATAACATGGAACCGATAGTAGAGACTGAACCAACTCCACAAGAAGTTGTGGAACCGGTTCAAGATCCACAAGTCCATCGTAGATCGGATAGGTTACGATCCGCGCCCGAGAGATATGGATTTCTCGTATCGGAAAGTAATGAAGTGGAAGTCATTGAGAATGACGAACCTACTTCCTATCAAGAGGAGATGTCCGATCCCGATTCGGATAAATGGTTAGAAGCCATGAAATCTGAATTGTAATCCATGTTGGAAAATCAAGTTTGGAACTTGATTGAGCCACCCGAAGGTGTAAAAACCATAAGGTGCAAGTGGGTCTTCAAAAAGAAGACTGACATGGATGGGAAGGTGCATACTTACAAGGCTAGGCTTGTAGCAAAGAGGATATAAGCAAACTACATAGGTGTAAACTATGATGAAACCTTCTCGCCTGTTGCCATGCTTAAGTTCGTTAAAATTTTGATTGCCATAGCCGCATATTATGACTATGAGACATGGCAAATGGATGTCAAAACTGCTTTCCTTAATGGAAAACTGCTAGAGGATGTGTATATGACACAACCCGAAGGTTTTGTAGATCCAACAAATTCTAACAAGGTGTGCAAGTTGCAGAGATCCATTTATGGATTGAAGCAAGATTTTAGGATTTGGAATCTTCGGTTCGATGAGAAAATCAAAGAGTTTGGTTTTATCAAGAACGAAGATGAACCTTGTGTATACATGAAATTCAGTGGGAGCATTATGATATTTCTCTTATTGTATGTCGATGATATCTTACTCATTGGAAATGACATTCCTGCTCTTGAGACTGTCAAGTCTTGGTTAGGGAAATGTTTCTCAATGAAAGATATGGGCGAAGCCGCTTACATCCTTGGTATCAAAATCTATAGAGATAGATCCAAGAGGATAATTGGTTTGAGTCAAAGTACCTACATTGACAAGGTTCTAAGAAGATTCAAAATGGAAAATTCTATGAGAGGAAACTTGCCAATGGGTCATGGTGTTACTCTTAGCAAGACACAGTGTCCTACGACAACTGATGAGCGAAAGAGGATGAATGAAGTTCCATACGCTTCGGCTATTGGATCTATCATGTACGCTATGATTTGTACTAGACCCGACGTCTCGTATGCTTTGAGCCTGACGAGTCGATACCAATCTGATCTCGGTGAGAACCATTGGATGGCAGTCAAGACGATCCTAAAGTACTTAAGAAGGACTAATGATGCGTTCTTGGTATTTGGAGGGATGGAATAAGATCTTGTTGTAAGAGGTTACACAGATGCTAGCTTCCAAACCGACAAGGATGATTTCCGATCGCAGTCGGGATTTGTGTTTATGCTTAACAGAGGTGCGATATGTTGGAAGAGTTCCAAGCAGAGTACTATTGCCAATTCTACTACTGAGGCCGAATATATAGCGGCATCCGAAGCAGCTAAGGAGGCAGTTTGTATCAAGAAGTTCATTAGTGACTTGGAAGTTGTTCCAAGTATCACTAATCCGATGGAACTTTATTGTGACAATAATGGTGCCATTGTGCAAGCAAAGAAACCAATGTCACATCAGCGATCCAAACATATACTTAGACGTTTCCATCTCATTCGAGAGTTCATTGATCGGGGAGACGTTAAGATATGCAAAGTATCAACCGATGATAACATTAGGGATCCGCTTACAAAACCCCTCGCACAAGCAAAGCATGATGGTCATGTGAGGTCCATGGGTATTAGATACATAGATGGAGCCTAGTGTAAGTGGGAGATTGTTGGTGTAATGCCCTAGGCTATAGTTATGTTTGACTTGAACTGGTATGTATCATCTTTATCATTTATTATAAAGCATGTTTATTCTGTTCATTATATATTTTGCATGTTTATTACATTGAACTGCGTCCCTTGTTGTTATGAACAACTAGTATAAGTTGGTAATGGATAATCATAGAGATGATTATATGCATGGAGATGCACATTACACTTATGGATACTTGCTAGAGAACAAGTATTGGACATGACCTACTTGTGAGATTTATGACATGGTCTGTTGTCATGATTAAATCTCATGATAGTCGTGTTATTAAATCCTTATTACCTGAGATTATCATCATCTTTCACATGGTGAAGATCGTGTTTGATATAGTCTAACACTATCTTTAATCGGATAGCAATAAGGGCTATGTTAGCACGTTTGGATTCATGTAGGGAAAAATGATATGTCAACGACGGGATTTGTCCCTCTTATGAAGAGAGATGTTTGCTTGGGCCCCTCGATGAATGATGTTGATGAAATGTGTGGCCACACTCAAGTGATTTGATAGAGATCAAATGCATTTGAATTATTAACATATTCGGAATTGAGAAAGCATTGAACAAGATGAGTTGACATAGACCATGACTCAAGTTCAATTGGACATCGTGGACAAAGGGATTGTGACATTTGATCTATCGAGGAATCAAGCTTTGATGTTATATTAATTGGGTGGACATAATGATTTGCTAGAAGTCACTTATGTCTTGTGAGGTCGATGTTTCGAATCACTACCAACATAATATAATTCCTTTTGGGTCACACACAAAGAACGAATTTTGATTCGAGGTGAAATTTGGAAATTTTGGGGAAAGGCACGACTCGTGCCCATGGGCACGACTCGTGCCGAGCGTGATGAAACGACTGCGTTTTGGCTTCCAAGGGATTTTTGTTGACTAGTTGACTTTGTGGGGTGAAGCACGACTCGTGCCTTTTGGCACGACTCGTGACAAGAAATCGCACGAGTGTAACTTTTATCACAAAGCGTGACACGACTGAAATTGGCTTGGGATCACTCGTGATAGCCTATCACGACACGTGGCACGACTCGTGACCTGGAGCACGAGTTGTGCCCTGGGCAATTTTTGGTCAGTCTGCGTTTTCCTTGGAAGGATTGGATTAGGTTTGCCTAAGGACTTCTAACCTATTATGACTAGGGTTTATATATGATATAAATATAAGTCCTTTGCAGCCATAATTCTCTCTTACACATCAATATACTAAGTTTATGAAACTCTAGTTTTTTATTTTGATTTTGAATCGAAGGCTCCCAAATTATTTCATAGTTTTTGGCTTTGATTATTGAATATTGATTCAATAATCAAGAGGATCATCTAGCAATCCAACAAGAAGGTGTTCTTGGTTCGTTCGCGTGTGGATCACCATTAGAGGGAGGTTGATTTATCTCCTAAAGCTTGAAGATCTCCATTGTTGATTTCATCACCAAGGTTTTGAACAAGGAAGAAGAAGATCCAATTTGACATCAAAATTCTAAGGCTTGAATTTTGAGATCTACTTTGTTAAAACTTCATCGCATTCGAGGTATGTAATTCTATTTCATGGTTTTCTAATCTCTACATGCTAGACGGATCTAAGGGCTAGGGTTTTTGTTGTTATTTCTAAGTTCTTCCGCTGCGTTTGCAACCCCAAAACCCAACAAATTTGGGATTGAAATACGAAATCGGAATATTCTGCATTGAGAGTGAAATTCGACATAATTTCAAGATGTATAAATTATTATTAATGAAGGACGAATGGGTAAGCGACACGTGAAATTCCACGTCATAAAGCCACATGGCAGGTTGTGGGCATTGCATTTTCTTCTACTTTTATATATTATATAGATTTTTTTTTATATAAAAATACAATATTTAGTTTGAGACTGACCAAAATAAAAAGTATGACATTTTTATGAAATGAAGAAAGTATGATGTATTAATTCTAATAATTGATTGCAATAATTTCAAATATTAAATCCAATTGATTAATATACATATGGATGATAAATCAATACATATTATTTTCACTTTATCAAGCTTACATATTGTTGTTTAAACAACTTCACGCTCCATCTCAAATTCTTCAATTCTCGTGTTTCTATATATCTTTATACCTCCCGTAATCATAGAGATATTGTATTGACATAGTTAATCTGCACCATAAAAAACTAAGAAGGAAGATAAGAATAATGAAAGATAAAAAAATAAAAAATTAGTGACCCGAGATATTGAAGGAACGGAATAATTTTGAAAGTCCAGTCACAAACAAAGAGGCAATTAAAAAGAAGTTAAAATTATTATCGAAAATGATACTACATTTCATTTACCTTGGATGAGGCTCATCATAGTATTGGTCCCGTAGGATATGCTTATGTTCAAATATATTTACAGTTTACACGAATGATAAACATACACACATAAATTAATTTAATTCAAGTCACCACAGGGATTTTGGAGAAAAAAAGAATCATGAAGTCAAGGAAAAGGGAAAAAAGAGGGCATACTTAATTTTTTATTTCGATGATGATGAAATGCAGAAGACCTTTAAAGGAAAAAAGAATGCAATGAAATAAGTAACATGTCAGTATATCATGCACCCTTTTGGTGTATTATATTAAATTAAAGGTACTTAATAAAAAGATTCTTAACCAAAATTAAAAATTATTTTTTTGAAAGTTGAAGTTAATAACAGTCACATTAAGGAACTTCAAGGAAAACATTTAAGAAAATATTTGCATATATGGAAATATTTTGTGCTCTTGTAATTAACGCATTTTTAATCTACAGTAACTAACCCATTTGTTTAATTTTAAAATTATATTTTGAAATACAAATTGGATTCCATGTATTTCTTAACTGATTCTGAAATTTGAAATTCAAATTGAACTCCATGAATTTGTTTGAGTCATATAAGGAATTGATTTATGGAAATTGAAATCCGACCGACTCTTCTAATATTTCTTTTCTCTGATTGAGTTATATAGGAATTTTAACAAGTTAAACAAAATATATGGAAATAAGCTAATAATGTTATAATTAACTTGTTATTATAAAATAAAATCAAAAATTTGAAATTTGAAATCAGAATATTCAAATTTGGGATTGAAATCCGAAATCGAAATATTCTGCATTGAGAGTGAAATTCGACATAATTTCAAGATGTATAAATTATTATTAATGAAGGACGAATGGTTAACCGATACGTGGAATTCCACATCATAAAGTCATGTGGCAGGCTGTGAGCATTGCATTTTCTTCTACTTTTATATATTATATAGATTTTTTTTTATATAAAAATACAATATTTAGTTTGAGACTGACCAAAATAAAAAGTATGACATTTTTATGAAATGAAGAAAGTATGATGTATTAATTCTAATAATTGATTGCAATAATTTCAAATACTAAATTCAATTGATTAATATACATATGGCTGATCAATCTATACATATTATTTTCACTTTATCAAGCTTACATATTGTTGTTTAAACTACTTCACGCTCCATCTCAAATTCTTCAATTCTCGTGTTTCTATGTATGTTGATTCCTCCCGTGATCATAGAGATAATTGTATTGACATTGCTAATCTGCACCATAAAAAACTTAGAGGGAAGATAAGAATAATGAAAGGTAAAAAAAATAAAAAATTAGTGACCCGAGATATTGAAGGAACGGAATAATTTTGAAAGTCTAGTCACAAACAAAGAGGCAATTAAAAAGAAGTTAAAATTATTATCGAAAATGATACTACATTTCATTTACCTTGGATGAGGCTCATCATAGTATTGGTCCCGTAGGATATGCTTATGTTCAAATATATTTACAGTTTACACGAATGATAAACATACACACATAAATTAATTTAATTCAAGTCACTACTGGGATTTTGGAGAAAAAAAGAATCATGAAGTCAAGGAAAAGGGAAAAACGAGGGCATACTTAATTGTTTATTTAGATGATGATGAAATGCAGAAAACCTTTAAAGGAAAAAAGAATGCAATGAAATAAGTAACATGTCAATATGTCATGCAATCTTTTGGTGTATTATATTAAATTGAAGGTACTTAATAAAAAGATTCTTAACCAATTTAAAAATTATTTTTTTTGAAAGTTGAAGTTAATAACAGTCACATTAAGGAACTTCAAGGAAAATATTTAAGAAAACATTTGCATATATGGAAATATTTTGTGCTCTTGTAATTAACCCATTTTTATTCTACAATAATTAACCCATTTTTTTAATTTTAAAATTTGATTTTGAAATACAAATTGGATTCCATTTATTACTTAACTCATTCGGAAATTTGAAATTCAAATTGAACTCCATGAATTTGTTTGAGTCATATAAGGAATTGATTTATGGAAATTGAAATCCGACCGACTCTTCTAATATTTCTTTTCTCTGAATGAATTATATAAGGAATTTTAACAAGTTAAACAAAATATATGGAAATAAGCTAATAATGTTATACTTTTATAATTAACCTGTTATTATAAAATAAATCAGAAATTTGAAATTTGAAATCAGAATATTCAAATTTGGGATTGAAATCTGAAATCGAAATATTCTGCATTGAGAGTGAAATTCGACATAATTTCAAGATGTATAAATTATTATTAATGAAGGACGAATAGGTAACCGACACATGGAATTCCACATCATAAAGCCACGTGGCAGGTTGTGGGCATTGCATTTTCTTCTACATTTATATATTATATAGATTTTTTTATATAAAAATACAATATTTAGTTTGAGACTGACCAAAATAAAAAGTATGACATTTTTATGAAATGAAGAAAGTATGATGTATTAATTCTAATAATTAATTGCAATAATTTCAAATATTAAATCCAATTGATTAATATACATATGGCTGATAAATCTATACATATTATATTCACTTTATCAAGCTTACATATTGTTGTTTAAACAGCTTCACGCTCCATCTCAAATTCTACAATTCTCGTGTTTCAATATATCTTGATACCTCCCGTGATCATAGAGATAATTGTATTTACATTGCTAATCTGCACCATAAAAAACTAAGAAGGAAGATAAGAATAATGAAAGATAAAAAAATAAAAAATTAGTGACCTGAGATATTGAAGGAACGGAATAATTTTGAAAGTTTAGTCACAAACAAAGAGGCAATTAAAAAGAAGTTAAAATTATTATCGAAAATGATACTACATTTCATTTACCTTGGATGAGGCTCATCATAGTATTGGTCCCGTAGGATATGCTTATGTTCAAATATATTTACAGTTTACACGAATGATAAACATACACACATAAATTAATTTAATTCAAGTCACTACAGGGATTTTGGAGAAAAAAAGAATCATGAAGTCAAGTAAAAGGGAAAAAAGAGGGCATACTTAATTGTTTAATTGGATGATGATGAAATGCAGAAGACCTTTAAAGGAAAAAAGAATGCAATGAAATAAGTAACATGTCAGCATATCATGCAATCTTTTGGTGTATTATATTAAATTGAAGGTACTTAGTAAAAAGATTCTTAACCAAAATTAAAAATTATTTTTTTGAAAGTTGAAGTTAATAACAGTCACATTAAGGAACTTCAAGGAAAACATTTAAGAAAATATTTGCATATATGGAAATATTTTGTGCTCTTGTTATTAACCCATTTTTAATCTACAATAATTAACCCATTTTTTTAATTTTAAAATTATATTTTGAAATACAAATTGGATTCCATGTATTTCTTATCTGATTCTGAAATTTGAAATTCAAATTGATCTCCATGAATATATTTGAGTCATATAAGGAATTAATTTATGGAAATTGAAATCCGATCGACTCTTCTAATATATCTTTTCTCTGATTGAGTTATATAAGGAATTTTAACAAGTTAAGCAAAATATATGGAAATAAGCTAATAATGGTATACTTTTATAATTAACCTATTATTATAAAATAAAATCAGAAATTTTAAATTTTAAATCAAAATATTCAAATTTGGTATTGAAATCCGAAATCGGAATATTCTACATTGAGAGTGAAATTCGACATAATTTCAAGATGTATAAATTATTATTAATGAAGGACGAATGGGTAACCAACACGTGAAATTCCACATCATAAAGCCACGTGGCAGGCTGTGAGCATTGCATTTTCTTCTACTTTTATATATTATATAGATTTTTTTTATATAAAAACACAATATTTAGTTTGAGACTGACCAAAATAAAAAGTATGACATTTTTATGAAATGAATAAAGTATGATGTATTAAATCTAATAATTGATTGCAATAATTTCAAATATTAAATCCAATTGATTGATATACATATGGCTGATAAATCTATACATATTATTTTTACTTTATCAAGCTTACATATTTTTGTTTAAACAACTTCACGCTCCATCTCAAATTCTTCAATTCTCGTGTTTCAATATATCTTGATACCTCCCGTGATCATAGAGATAATTGTATTGACATAGCTAATCTGCACCATAAAAAACTAAGTAGGAAGATAAGAATAATGAAAGATAAAAAAATAAAAAATTAGTGACCCGAGATATTGAAGGAACGGAATAATTTTGAAAGTCAAGTCACAAACAAAGAGGCAATTAAAAAGAAGATAAAATTATTATCGAAAATGATGCTACATTTCATTTACCTTGGATGAGGCTCATCATAGTATTGGTCCCGTAGGATATGCTTATGTTCAAATATATTTACAGTTTACACGAATGATAAACATATACACATAAATTAATTTAATTCAAGTCACCACAGGGATTTGGAGAAAAAAAGAATCATGAAGTCAAGGAAAAGTGAAAAAAGAGGGCATACTTAATTGTTTATTTGGATGATGATGAAATGCAGAAGACCTTTAAAGGAAAAAAGAATGCAATGAAATAAGTAACATGTCAGTATATCATGCAATCTTTTGGTGTATTATATTAAATTGAAGGTACTTAATAAAAAGATTCTTAACCAAAATTAAAAATTATTTTTTTGAAAGTTGAAGTTAATAACAGTCACATTAAGGAATTTCAAGGAAATCATTTAAGAAAATATTTGCATATATGGAAATATTTTGTACTCTTGTAATTAATCCATTTTTAATCTACAATAATTATTCCATTTTTTTAATTTTAAAATTAGATTTTGAAATACAAATTGGATTTCATGTATTTCTTAACTGATTGTGAAATTTGAAATTCAAATTGAATTCATGAATTTGTTTGAGTCATATTAGGAACTGATTTATGGAAATTGAAATCCGACCTACTCTTCTAATATTTCTTTTCTCTGATTGAGTTATATAAGGAATTTTAACAAGTTAAACAAAATATATGGAAATAAGCTAATAATGTTATACTTTTATAATTAACCTGTTATTATAAAATAAAATCAGAAATTTGAAATCAGAATATTCAAATTTGGGATTGAAATCCAAAATCGCAATATTCTGCATAGAGTGAAAGTTGATATAATTTCAAGATGTATAAATTAGTATTAATGAATGACGAATGAGTAACCGACACGTGAAATTCCACGCCATAAAGCCACGTGACAGGCTGTGGGCATTGCATTTTCTTCTACTTTTTTATATTATACTAGTGAGTATATATACTCCTCCATTCTAAAATATTTTTAAACACAAATTTTAGCTGTGGGCATTGCATTTCAAGATTTGTTTTAGATTTTGATTTAAACACAAATTTTAGCTTTTAAATCCAAACAAAATATTTTTAAACGTAATAAATTCAAACTACAGCGGTTCAACTACTTCATCCGAAAGAATGTGATGGTGGTAGAAAGTAGAAACATTGTCTTGGAGCATGCACTGATTTCTCTTATCATTATCCCCCATATTAGATTTTAGATTATTAGATTAGTTTATTTTATTTTATTGGATTAAATTTAATTTGTTTAAATTGTATTATTCTCTCCATCCTAAAATGAATGATTTTTTTTCAAAATTTAATAATCATTTTAAAAAATTTAATTTTAATCTAGAAAAAATAATAAACATTCTTTTAATTCATTTTCAAAATTTTACATTTGTAAAAATATAATGAATTATGAAAAAAAATTAAATCAAAAAATTTAAAAGAACATTTATTTTGAGACAATAATGGTCATTCAATCTATATAATATATAAAAGCAGAAACATTTCAAGACCATACAGCTCGCCACGTGGAATTCCAAGTCAGCTCTATGTTCACCAATTATTAGCCGCCATGTGTCACATTCAATGAAGAGTTTTATTTTAGATTTTGATTTAAACACAAATTTTAGCTTTTAAATCCAAACAAAATATTTTTAAACGTAATAAATTCAAACTACAGCGGTTCAACTACTTCATCCGAAAGAATGTGATGGTGGTAGAAAGTAGAAACATTGTCTTGGAGCATGCACTGATTTCTCTTATCATTATCCCCCATATTAGATTTTAGATTATTAGATTAGTTTATTTTATTTTATTGGATTAAATTTAATTTGTTTAAATTGTATTATTCTCTCCATCCTAAAATGAATGATTTTTTTCAAAATTTAATAATCATTTTAAAAAATTTAATTTACTCTAGAAAAAATAATAAACATTCTTTTAATTCATTTTCAAAATTTTACATTTGTAAAAATATAATGAATTATGAAAAAAAATTAAATCAAAAAAAATACCTATTTATACTACATTTTTTTTTAGAATATTGACATGCACTTCAAAGAAGAGGATTTTTTTTTGTCCGAATAAAATGAAAGTAATATCAATTTTTGGAGGAAATTTTTTTAATGATTTAGGTGGAAAAAAATAAAAAAAAATTATTATAAAATATTTGATTTATATTCAAGAAAGAGGATTTTTTTTCTGTGTCCGAATCAAATGAAATTAGTCTCTATTTGTAGAGGAAAAAAATTATGAATTTTGGTGTAAACAATTTTTTTAAATTAATTTATTATAAAATAATTGAGTTCAAAGAATTTGGGGGGAAAAATCGTAAATTAAGGCATCCAATGAAAAGCACTTGATGTTGATTTCAATGTCTAATATCTACATTTATGCCATGAACGTAAATGACTAAAATATCCTTGATAGATTTCCAAATTTAACCTCTTGATTTATATAGAAAATAATTGGCCAATGAGTGAATCACATAATGCCATGTCATAATAGTGACATGGCTTAATGTGATGGCATGCAATATTTCTCTTTTTATATATTATATAGATTGATTTATATAGAAAATAATTGGCCAATGAGTGAATCACATAATGCCATGTCATAATAGTGACATAGCTTAATGTGATGGCATGAAATATTTCTCTTTTTATATATTATATAGATAGAATATTGGCATGCACTTCAAAGATAAAAATTTATTTTTTGTGTCCAAATCGAATGAAAGTAGTCTCTATTTTTGAAATATTTTTTTTTTATGATTTTTGGTGAAAAAAAATTTAAAAAAAAAATTATTATAAAATATTTGATTTATATTCAAAAAAGAGGATTTTTTAAAAATAAATATCATATTTGTTTACATTAACTCATCATGAACAAAATTATAATATTCTTTTTCAGTTTAACTTATTTAATTTTGAGAAGAAAAATCAAAATCCAAAAATAACTAACAATGTGTTAAATGATTTTTTTCCCAAACACTACACTCCCTCATCAAATCCAACCCACTTCTTCCTCTCCGTCTTTCAAACTACCTATTTATACTACATTTATTTTTTAGAATATTGTCATGCACTTCAAAAAAGAGAATTTTTTTTGTCCGAATAAAATGAAAGTAATATCTATTTTTGGAGGTATTTTTTTAATGATTTTAGGTGGAAAAAAATAAAAAATAATAATTTATTATAAAATATTTTATTTATATTCAAGAAAGAGGATTTTTTTTCTGTGTCCGAATAAAATGAAATTAGTCTCTATTTGTAGAGGAAAAATAATTATGAATTTTGGTGTAAATGACTAATATCTACATTTATGCCATGAACGTAAATGACTAAAATACCCTTGATATATTTCCAAATTTAATCACTTGATTTATATAGAAAATGATTGGTCAATAGGTGAATCACATAATGCCATGTCATAATAGTGACATGGCTTAATGTGATGGCATAAAATGTTTCTCTTTTTATATATTATATAGATTGATATGCACTTCAAAGAAAAGAATTTCTTTTTTGTGTCCAAATCGAATGAAAGTAGTCTCTATTTTTGGAAGAATTTTTTTTTATGATTTTTGGTGAAAAAAAAATAAAATAAAAAATTATTATAAAATATTTTATTTATATTCAAAAAAGAGGATTTTTTAATATAAATATCATATTTGTTTATATTAACTCATCATGAACAAAATTATAATATTCTTTTTTCAATTTAACTTATTTAATTTTGAGAAGAAAAATTAAAATTTAAAAATAACTAACAATGTGTTAAATGAGTTTTTTTTTTCCCCAAACAGTACACTCCCTCATCAAACCCAACCCACTTTTTCCTCTCCCTCTTTCAAACTACCTATTTATACTACATTTATTTTTTTGAATATTGACATGCACTTCAAAGAAGAGGATTTTTTTTTTGTCCAAATAAAATGAAAGTTATATCTATTTTAGGAGGGAATTTTTTTAATGATTTTAGGTGGAAAAAAATTTTAAAAAAAATTATTATAAAATATTTGATTTATATTCAAGAAAGAGAATTTTTTTTTTCTGTGTCCGAATCAAATGAAATTATTCTCTATTTGTAGAGGGAAAAAATTATGAATTTTGTTGTGAACAAATTTTTTTTAAAAATTAATTTATATTAAAATAATTGAGGTCAAAGAATTTGGGGGAAAAAAATCATGAATTAAGTCATCCAATCAAAAGCACTTGATGTTGATTTCAATGTCTAATATCTACATTTATATAGATAGATAGAATATTGACATGCACTTAAAAGAAAATGCTTTCTTTTTTGTGTCCAAATCGAATGAAAGTGGTCTCTATTTTTGGAAGAATTTTTTTTTATGATTTTTGGTGAAATTTTTTTTTAAAAAAATATTATTATAAAATATTTGATTTATATTTAAAAAAAAAGGATTTTTTTTTAAATAAATATCATATTTGTTTATATTAACTCATCATGAACAAAATTATAATATTCTTTTTCAATTTAACTTATTTATTTTTCAGAAGAAAAATCAAAATTAAAAAATAACTAACAATGTGTTAAATGAGATTTTTTTTTCCCAAACACTACACTCCCTCAACAAACTCAACCCACTTCTTCCTCTCCCTCTTTCAAACTACCTATTTAAACTACATTTATTTTTTAGAATATCATGCACTTCGAAGAAGAGGATTTTTTTTGTCCGAATAAAATGAAAGTAATATCAATTTTTGGAGGAAATTTTTTAATGATTTTAGGTGGAAAAAAATTAAAAAAAATAATTTATTATAAAATATTTGATTTATATTCAAGAAAGAGGATTTTTTTTCTATGTCGAAATCAAATGAAATTAGTCTCTATTTGTAGAGGAAAAATAATTATGAATTTTGGTGTAAATGACTAATATCTACATTTATGCCATGAACGTAAATGACTAAAATACCCTTGATAGATTTTCAAATTTAACCACTTGATTTATATAGAAAATAATTGGTCAATGAGTGAATCACATAATGCCATGTCATAATAGTGACATGATTTAATGTGATGGCATGAAATCTTTCTCTTTTTATATATATTATATAGATAGAATATTGACCTGCACTTCAAAGATAAGGATTTATTTTTTGTGTCCAAATCGAATGAAAGTAGTCTCTATTTTTGGAAGAATTTTTTTATGGTTTTTGGTGAAAAAAAATTAAAAAAAAATATTATAAAATATTTGATTTATATTAAAAAAAAAGATGATTTTTTTTAAATAAATATCATATTTGTTTACATTAACTCATCATGAACAAAATTATAACTAACAATGTATTAAATGATTTTTTTCCCAAACACTACACTCACTCATCAAACCCAACCCACTTCTTCCTCTCTTTCTTTCAAACTACCTATTTATATTACATTTATTTTTTTGAATATTGACATGTACTTCAAATAAGAGGATTTTTTTTGTCCGAATAAAATGAAAGTGATATCTATTTTAGGACGAATTTTTTTAATGATTTTAGGTTGAAAAAAAATAATTTATTATAAAATATTTGATTTATATTCAAGAAAGAGGATTTTTTTTCTATGTCCGAATAAAATGAAATTAGTCTCTATTTATAGAGGAAAAATAATTATGAATTTTGTTGTAAATGACAAATATCTACATTTATGCCATGAACGTAAATGACTAAAATACCCTTCATAGATTTCCAAATTTAATCACTTGATTTATATAGAAAATAATTGACCAATGGGTGAATCACATAATGTCATGTCATAATAGTGATATGGCTTAATGTGATGGCATAAAATGTTTCTCTTTTCATATATTATATAGATTGACATGCACTTCAAAGAAAAAGATTTCTTTTTGTGTCCAAATCGAATGAAAGTAATCTCTATTTTTGGAAGATTTTGTTTTTTATGATTTTTGGTGAAAAAAAAAATTAAATAAAAAATTATTATAACATATTTGATTTATATTCAAAAAAGAGGATTTTTTAAAATTAATATCATATTTGTTTATATTAACTCATCATGAACAAAATTATAATATCCTTTTTCAATTTAACTTATTTAATTTTGAGAAGAAAAAATCAAAATTCAAAAATAACTAACAATGTGTTAAATGAGTTTTTTTCCCCAAACACTACACTCCCTCACCAAACCCAACCAACTTTTTCCTCTCCCATTTTCAAACTACCTATTTATATTACATTTATTTTTTAGAATATTGACATGCACTTCAAAGAAGAGAATTTTTTTTGTCCGAATAAAATGAAAGTAATATCTATTTTAGGAGGAATTTTTTTAATGATTTTAGGTGGAAAAAAATTAAAAAAAATAATTTATTATAAAATATTTGATTTATATTCAAGAAAGAGGATTTTTTTCTATGTCCGAATCAAATGAAATTAGTCTCTATTTGTAGAAGAAAAAAATTATGAATTTTGGTATAAACAATTTTTTTTTAAATTAATTTATTATAAAATAATTGAGGTCAAAGAATTTGGGGGAAAAAAATCTTAAATTAAGGCATTCAATCAAAAGCACTTGATGTTGATTTCAATGTCTAATATCTACATTTATACCATGAACATAAATAACCTACCCTTGATAGATTTCCAAATTTAACCACTTGATTTATATAGAAAATAATTGGTCAATGGGTGAATCACATAATGCAATGTCATAATAGTAACATGGCTTAATGTGATGGCATAAAATGTTTCTCTTTTTATATATTACTAGTAAAAGCCCGTGTCCGAGGACACGTTTTTCTTTTTTTTTTTAATTTTAAAAAAATATTTTTTTTAAGGACAAAATGGGAAAGGGACAACTTAGTGAGGGCAAAATGGGAAATTTGGCAGTTGGTACTGTTCATAGTACTGTAGCAAGGACAAGTTTCCATTTATACTATAGATATAGATAGATAGAATATTGACATGCATTTCAAAGAAAATAATTTCTTTTTTGTGTCCAAATCTAATGAAAGTAGTCTCTATTTTTGGAAGAATTTTTTTTATGATTTTTAGTGAAAAAAATTTTAAAAAAATATTATTATAAAATATTTGATTTATATTAAAAAAAGAGGATTTTTTTAAATAAATATCATATTTGTTTATATTAACTCATCATGAACAAAATTATAATATTCTTTTTCAATTTAACTTATTTAATTTTGAGAAGAAAAATCAAAATTCAAAAATAACTAACAATGTGTTAAATGAGTTTTTTTTTTCCCAAACACTACACTCCCTCAACAAACTCAACCCACTTTTTCCTCTCCCTCTTTCAAACTACCTATTTAAACTACATTTATTTTTTAGAATATTGACATGCACTTCGAAGAAGAGGATTTTTTTTTTGTCCGAATAAAATGAAAGTAATATCTATTTTAGGAGGAATTTTTTTAATGATTTTAGGTGGGAAAAAATTAAAAAAAATAATTTATTATAAAATATTTGATTTATATTCAAGAAAGAGGATTTTTTTTCTGTGTCCGAATCAAATGAAATTAGTCTCTATTTGTAGAGGAAAAAAAATTATGAATTTTGGTGTAAAATTTTTTTTTAAAATTAATTTATTATAAAATAATTGAGGTGAACGAGTGAATCACATAATGTCATGTCATAATAGTGACATGACTTAATGTGATGGCATGAAATGTTTCTCTTTCTATATACTCCCTCCGTCCCGGAACTTACTTCACAAACACTGTTTGCACTGGTTTTAAGGAGAGAGTATTATATTGAAAGTGTTGTGAGTGTGAAAATAAAATAGGAGAGAGAATGAGTGGAGAGAATAGTAAATTATAATGGTGTTGTGAGTATTAAAATAATGTAGGAGAGAGAATGAGTGGAGGGAATAGTAAAGATTCCTTTCCATTTTAGGTAAGTTTTAAATGTGTGAAGTAAGTTTTTGGACGCCCAAAAGGGAAAGTGTGAAGATTGTTCCGGGACGGAGGGAGTATTATATAGATAGATAGGATTAGAGAGATATAGTTAATTAATTAGAGTTTGAAAGATTTATAGGTTCAAGTGTCAAATCAATATAGATTAACCTAATAGCTCATTAAGATTTTATAAATTAGTTTAGGCAAATTTTAGTCATATGTAATATTCCATTGATCATCTTGAAATTGAAATGAGCTTCATTTTCAAAATAAATAAAATTATTATAATATTTCTAAAATAAATATTTATTTCTAAACAAAAGGTGTAATATTTACCCCAAAATGATTTACATGGTACTGAATAACCACAAACCCGTATAGAGATACACACGCCTTTGTTTCCAAACGGCCTGAAATCAAAAGTTAACGGCCAAAGCAATTTAATTTAAAGCAGCCAGCGCGAATTCTACCGTACCAAACACCCCCCCAGTAGCTCCATCAGTCTCCACCGGTCACCGTCCGAGTCACGTCACGACCAAAGACTTTGTTCATTTCTTCCCTCTATCTTCATTTCTATGATCAAGCCCTACCCAATATAAAGCTTGCCGAAAACGATTTTTCAGTGAAATTGAATGAGTGGTAGCAATGGCGGCGATTGAATTGAGTGTGTGTTTGTTGGCGTTGGCTGTGTGTGTTAGTGTGTGTGTGGAGTCAAAGTATATGGTTTACAATACTTCACAGGGGGTTGTTTCCGGTAAACTTAACGTTCATTTGGTGCCTCATACTCATGATGATGTTGGTTGGTTGAAGACTGTTGATCAGTACTATATCGGCTCCAACAATCACATTCAGGTGTGTGTGTGTTTGTGTGTGTTTTAAATTTAGTAACTGTGATGAACTGATTGTCAATTGATTTTGTGGCTGATTGTTATGTAGGGAGCGTGTGTTCAGAATGTACTTGATTCAATGGTTCCGGCATTACTGGCTGATGAAAATCGAAAATTTATTTATGTTGAGCAGGCAAGGAGTAGATTTTTTTTGTAAAATCAATACGAATGAAAAGAGCAGAATTGATGATTGGTGTTTTTTTTTTTTTTGATAATTTTCAGGCATTTTTCCGGCGCTGGTGGAGAGATCAGAGTGAGGCAACCCAGCAATTAGTCAGGCAGTTCGTTAGCCAGGGACGCCTTGAGTTGATGTAATAACCAAATTAAGCATAATTTAAGTTTTGAGTGAATATTTCTAATTATCATCTTGAAATTATTTTTTCTTTGAAAATGGACACAATTGGTTCTTTTTCAATTGGCAATTTGTGTCTTTAATTGCAAATTTTTTCTTCATGTTTACTGTTCTGATTTAGTATGTTTCAACTTTCATGTAGATCTGTTTAGTTGGATTGTGATATATTTAGTTTTTGTGCAGAAATGGGGGCTGGTGCATGCATGATGAGGCCGCGGCACACTATATTGATATGATAGATCAGACAACGCTGGGGCACAGATTTATTAAGGCACAGTTCAATGTGACACCAAGAATTGGTTGGCAGATCGACCCCTTTGGGCATTCAGCGGTTCAGGCGTACTTATTGGGGGCAGAGGTATGATACTCCCTCTGTCCCAAAATGAATGACTAATTTTTTTTAATTTTTTTTTTCAAATTGCTCTTTTTGATCAAGAGCAAATTTGAATTTTTTTTGGTCATTCATTTTGGGACGGAGGGAGTATATAGTTATGTCCTGAATGCTCTCTTGTTTAGTGATGACTCTAAACACTTTTTATTTACATTATGAGACGGAAGAGAAATTTGTATGAAAATCTATTAGTAAAATAAATTGACTAACCTGAGAAATACTGATTCACATGTCGTAAATAAGATCAAAATGAATCACAATTCTTTTATACAAACAAGCGCTAAAGGTCTTCTGATGGTTCAGGTTGGATTTGACTCTATTTTCTTTGGGCGAATTGATTACCAAGACAGATCTAAGCGGAAAAATGAGAAGGGGCTTGAAGTCATTTGGCAGGGTTCTAAAAGTCTCGGTTCATCTGCCCAGGTGAGTGTTCTTTTAACCATGATACATACGTGAAAGGAAGTTTTTATCTTTCCTTATGGTTTGGTCCTTAGCTGTAGTACTAAATATTGTCACTTAAAATGATTTTAATTGGTCATGCAATTTTTTGCAGATTTTTGCTGGTGCATTCCCTGAGAATTACGAACCGCCAAGTGGTTTCTACTTTGAGGTTAATGACGATTCTCCAGTTGTCCAGGTAACTTTCTTAGAACGAGAAACTGTTGAAAGTTTACTTGGGCTGGTACTTACTGACTTTCGTTTTACTTAAGGATGACATGAGTTTGTTTGACTACAATGTCCAAGAGCGCGTTAATGACTTTGTAGCTGCAGCCTATGCACAGGTAGACTGTCTGTACATATTTAACTCACTATAATATGTACACATTTAATAAAAGCTCTCACCCTTAATCTGCTATGTACTCATTTACATTAGAAGACATATGAATAGTTTGCAAATCTGTATGAGAATCTAAAGCCATCTGTGTTTAATCTCCTTCATTAAGATCCCGTGATTTTTTTTTTAATAATGAATGGATACAAAGATTAACTGACAAGAATAAAACTCGTGTCTGCTTGATCTTAACCAAACTCTATGTGATGTTTTTCGTTTCAGGCAAACATTACCCGCACAAATCATGTAATGTGGACAATGGGAACGGACTTTAAGTATCAATATGCTGAGTCATGGTTCCGGAATTTGGACAAGCTAATCCATTATGTTAATGAGGTTAGTGGATCTACTTAGTCTTTTTAATGGCTTGGTTATATCTATCTGAAGTGGATGAATTTTGGTTAATCCGATCATGATTTGTACCATTCATTGTCATCATAATTTCTTGATTCTTAATACCTTTGCCATGTAATGACTATTCTGCAACGTGTACTTGTAGGATGGTCGTGTCAATGCTCTATATTCAACTCCGTCGATATACACTGATGCAAAATATGCAGAGACCAACGCCTGGCCACTCAAAGCAGATGACTTTTTTCCGTGAGTTTGAAGTTCTGACTTTTGCTACTTTAGTAACTCATCAGTTTCTGAATAATTATAATTGAGGATTGCTGAATGTGTTAATCAGATATGCGGACAAGAAGAATACATATTGGACAGGATATTTTACCAGTAGGCCTGCTTTCAAGGGTTATATCAGATCACTTGGTGGCTATTATTTGGTGAGTTATGCTAGTGTTTTAAATTGTCTGAGAGTTAAAATTTCGAGCAGATCATCAGAACCGTTGATTCTTATTCGACTACAATAAATATTAGGCAGCAAGGCAGTTGGAATTTCTTAAGGGAAGGAACAAAGACAAGCCAACTACAGACACTTTGGCTGATGCTTTAGGAATTGCTCAGCATCATGACGCAGTTACTGGTACTGAACAACAGCATGTAGCTAATGATTACGCAAAACGTCTGTCAATTGGATACAAGGAGGTTAAAGATTTTAGTACATGTTTCTTAATTTACATATTAGTTGCGTCTCTCGTGCATGTTGGCAGAAGCTTCAGCACTAACATAAATTGTTTTTTTCAGGCTGAAAAATTAGTTGCTGATTCACTGGCTTGTTTGGTAGAGTCTGCTTCGACGTCTGGATGCGGAAGTTCTACAACTAAGTTTCAACAGGCAATAAATTAGAACTTTGTAACTCCTGTCCTTTATTCAACAAAGACGAGATACAAGTATCCCAGGAGCATAATTACCCCACCCCCACCCCCCGCGACGACATGCCTTGTAAAATTTAAATGCTATAAGATACACCCAGAAATACGTGAAATGATTGAACTTTGTACTTACAAATTCCTCTTCTTTTTCCAGTGTCCACTTCTGAACATAAGCTACTGTCCTCCAACAGAAGTTGATCTATCACTTGGCAAAAAGTTGGTAAGTGGTAGGAGTACTATTTTAAGTTTTAGCGTTGTAAAAAATTACTCTTACTACTTAAGAGAACATGAGTTGACATTTATGCTATATGCCAAGTATTTTACCTGATAAAGGTTACTTGTATTGTCTTTCCGCTATAGGTTGTTGTTATCTACAATTCTCTTGGTTGGAAGAGAGTGGACATTGTCAAAATCCCTGTGAGTATTTTCAGTAGCATTCGTGCATTGCTTTCTTTCAACAGGGGTTTCATTACTTTTGGTATTTATGTGTTGAATTACTGTGCTCGTATAAAAGTAAATCCAAATATGTCTTGTTAGACTGCCTTTGATAGCTTTAACATCTTGATATTAGTTGCTAGTTGTATTAGTTCACCCACATGCTATTTGCAGCTTTGATCTGTTTGCTCACACATGAGACCCCGGATAGTCGGATACATTCAATCGATTCATATATTTTTAGTTCTGTGTGTTAGAAAGTTGTTGAGTTTATATTTTATTTGGGCTATGAAAAGCAGCTGGATATTGGATCATTAATACGTCTTGGATGAAAAATCTTTTCTCTTTTGCACGGAAAATATGTTACTGGTGTATTCTTATGTGTAATATGCACCTGTGTCTTAATTCACCTTTTTCGGCCTTCATACAATATATGTTCCAGAGATTGGATATTTGTCTTTCTTGTGGAAGACAACCAACTTTTCTACATTGGATTAATGAAATTTATCTCACATCTTATATGCAAATCTGCAACAGGTTACAAGTGAGAATATCACTGTATACGATTCCAGCGGAAAAAAAATTCAATCCCAACTTATTCCTGTAGTTAATGCCTCTATATCCATAAGGAACTTCTATGCTACTGCATATCTGGGTAAACCGCCAACTACGACCCCCAAATTTTGGCTTGCATTTATCGCATCTGTTCCACCACTGGGTTTTAGCTCTTACATCATATCAAGCACCAAAAAGCCAGGTTAGATATCTAATTTCCATATCTAAACTTTAGTGCAATATGAACTTTGAACTTTTATAAATTGCATTGACCATACAAGGTCCATAACTTCTCTTTTCTAAACCAATCCATTTGTGGCAGGTGCAACTTTAGTGCGGCAAACATTATACAATTCCTCACAAACTGAAAATGGCAGGATAACTGTGGGGACAGGAAATTTGAAGTTAGTATATTCTGGAAGTGAATTAGCCCTTTCTCAGTATCGTAATAGAAGAAGTTTGGTATGTAATTAAGGTCTCTTTATGTTGGTCTTTTCTTACTGAACATCTTTTATCTCCGGTGATCTCCCTAATGTGCATTCCCATTCGTTCCAATTATCCCAATAAATGTGTCTGTTCCTTTTCAATTCTTTTTCATTTTCCTCTAACCAGTTGTTTGTTGAAAATTGTAGATCAATGCCTCTGTTAAACAATCATATAGCTATTATGCTGGACATGATGGAAGTGATGACGATTTCCAGGTAATTGAACCTTTTCTTGAAGTCCATTTCATTTTTTCACCTTGAGGATCTTTCCATCTGTTCACGCTTTACCATAACTGGAGGTCAGGTGTGGACACACTAGCAATACTATTTTTTTTGTTTTCAATTTCCTTTTAGGCATCTGGAGCATATATTTTCCGTCCGAATGGTTCATTTCCCATCAGTTCTAAAGAACAGGTATGGAGTGCCTGCTGATGTATGACTGCCTAGCTTTTACCTCCAAGTCATTCGCAATATGAACTAATGAGCTGTTTGCTAATTTGACAGCCCATAACAGTTTTAAGTGGGCCAATATATGATGAGTTGCATCAGAAGATAAATTCATGGATATACCAGGTGATCATCTCATAATATCAACAATAATCTGTTGTGTACTTGCACATAAAATTAACTTTTGGTCATTTTGAAACACCCATATCAGATCCATTAATTAACTTTTGCATACTTGGCAGATAACAAGAGTGTACAAAAATAAGGAGCATGCAGAAGTTGAGTTCATGGTAAGTTAATCTTCCTTATTTTTTCTACACATTTATACCCTTCATTTAGCACCTTCTGTTCATCAGCAATAATCTTATCTTCAGGTCGGCCCGATACCTATTGATGATGGTATTGGAAAAGAAGTTGTTACTAAGTTCTCGACAGCAACAAAAAGCAGCAAAACATTTTATTCAGATTCTAATGGACGCGATTTCCTTGAGCGGGTATGTCCCATTTCTCACCATTCATGGTTATCTTGTCGCTGTTCATAATTTGACATATTGTCTCTATAATTTAGAGGGAACCATATAGCATCTGTTTTTTGTTAGAAACATGCAAGTGTTGAAGAATATTATTGGCTAAATGTTTATCAAATTTGTGTCCCAGATTCGAGATTATAGGGCCGATTGGAACCTTGAAGTGAACCAACCTGTTGCGGGAAATTATTATCCGGTATGTCTCTATGTGAACTGGAATATCTGGATATTGGCATACGCCTGTGTGTGTGTACATGCGAGTGCGTCTATTTTTACTAGTACTATGTTTCAGTTTTGCATATTTAAGTAATTGTGGAAATAGCGTTCATAGCAATTCCGCCGGATAAAATATCTTCTTGAATTATCTCCATATCATGGTTATGAAAAAGAAAACGATCTTCGACTGTCAGACACCTAACAATCAACAGAACCATGATCATAAGAAATGATCATAACCCTCCCAACTTCATAATATTAATTCTTTCAGCTTTAACATTTGGATCACGTGAAATACACAAGCGGGCCATATTAGTTTTGATGTGATTAGGTCATACCGGAAATACTACTTTATTTTTGCTCGTAAAGTCCATGTTTGAAAGATTATGATGAGCTTTGACATATTTTATTTTAAGTTTAATGAACAAGATTAAATTTGGGAACTCAAAATTTTGCAAGTTCTGTTTGGAAACGAGACACTTGAAGTGGAGCTCTTAAAATAGATTTTAGAATGAGGGTCTAAATTCCATCTTTCATATCGTAAATCCTTGTCGTATTTCTCTCTTTTAAACAGTTTATGAATTTGATTTGTTTTTTCTCATTGTTAGCAGATAGTTGACAAAAATTCACTAAGTTGACTAGTTACTTTAATACTCACTTATCAGTTTCTCCTTACAGATTAATCTCGGAATTTTCATGAAGGACAACAGCAGTGAGTTCTCAATCTTGGTAGATAGATCTGTCGGTGGGTCCAGCATTGTCGATGGGCAATTGGAGCTGATGGTCCACAGGTCTGTCTTTAATGTTCCTTTAGTTCTCCCTGATTATATATTGCAGAGAAACGGATTGAAGATAGATAATGTGGATAAACCCTTGTGTAGGAGACTGCTTCATGATGATGGAAAAGGTGTTGCAGAGCCACTAAATGAAACAGTGTGCGTTGGTGATATTTGTGAAGGATTAACAGTAAGCATGCAAATCTCCCATCAATTCTTTGGTACTCCCTCCGTCCCAAAATGAATGACCCCATCCATTTTGGAAAAATTTAAGAAACTCAACTTTTTGTCAATTTTAATAACTAAGATGTATGAAAATCTTTGTTATTTTAGTTTTGCAAGTATATAATGGATGGTGATTTTTTTTAAATAAAAAATAAAAAAATTAAGGACACTTTTTTGCAAAAAAATATAAATTATTTTGGGACAAAATTTTCCTAAAAGTGGTCATTCATTTTGGGACAGAGGTAGTAATTTTTTATGTTCCATTATGCACTTGATCAGGTTCCCATTTTTGGATTATGTTCTAGGACTGTCCTGATTTAATTTTGAACATAATGCTTCTCATTGGCTGCTAGTTCATCATGTTATAAAAGCTTGTGTTCCAAGTATATATATTCTCTCATATCCCTTTTTGAATTTACTTGTCACAGATTCAAGGAAAGTTTTATCTAAGAATTGATCCCCTTGGAGAGGGGGCTAAGTGGCGTCGGTCATATGGTCAGGAGGTTTATTCTCCGCTCCTTTTGGCTTTCACTGAGCAGGTGAGAAAGATCCAAGAAATCTTTTTTATGTTCCAGGGCGATTCTGGATTTCTTACATGAATATATGCACTAATTTTTCCAGGATGGCCATAAATCAACAAATTTCCAAGTACCAACTTTTTCAGCAATGGACCCTTCCTACACTCTCCCTGATAATGTAGCTATGATAACTCTCCAGGTGCGCATTGGAACTCTTATTTGGCCGAAAAGATTTATTTTTATTTAAAAAAAAAAATTTGCTTTCCTGTTTAAGACATAAATAAGTACCTACGTGCAGGAGCTTGAAGATGGAAAAGTTCTCCTTCGGTTGGCACACTTATACGAGGTTTTTGTTCTTCCACCCTATTAATAATTATATGGAAAATATTAAGGTTGTCTATTAAAGTCATAAAATTATGTGCACGAAAATTGAAAACAAGATGAGTTGGCAATCAATGATCATGTATGTTTCTTGTAAATTCCACCATTAAGTGGTGAAAAATAGCATGTAATTAATGTTTCCAGAGTGCAAATGATCTTGCGACTTAACATTACTTCACAGAGGGATCCATGATTGTATTGCGTGTAGGTTCGGGTTGTCCGGCCACTATATGATGGGACCAACACTTTCAGTTTTTTATCAGACTGTATTAATTTTTCTAAATTATTATGGTGAATTTAGCCTTGTTTTTTAAGATGCTAGTGCTTCATATATTTCTGACAGAACTGATTTTATATTCTCTCATTCTAGGTTGGAGAGGACAAGGATCTCTCGGTTTTGGCTAATATTCAGCTGAAGAAACTCTTCCATGGTAGAAAGGTATGATTTTTGGGCAATGCAATACTCTGTACGATACTCTCTCCTCCCTCCGTCCCAAAATGAATGTAGTACATTTCTCTCCGTCCTTCAGATAATCAAAGTAGAAGAAACGAGCTTATCTGCAAACCAAGGAAGAGAAGAAATGGAGAAGAAAAGATTGGTTTGGAAAGTAGAAGGGTCAAAAGGTAATGAACCTAAAGCCCAGAGGGGTGGTCCTGTAGATCCTACAAAGCTGGTGGTGGAACTTGCCCCTATGGAAATTCGAACCTTCTTGATTGACTTTAGTCACAAATGGTCAACCACTGGAAGAAGGTACCGTAATATACATTTCATTTGGTTTTTAAAAAGTCTTGGAAGTATACCGTATTTATCAGACTCCATGTATATGCATTTTAAGAGCAATGTTAGGCCACAAAAAAAATATCACAAAATTTTAATCACAAACAAACAGAGTTGACAAAATTTAATTGGATTTTGAGTTAATAATGGGATCTACAAACACAACATTCAATCACTTATTGACAATACTGTTTGTGAGCAAGATTTTGTGAGAGTTTTTTGTGACTTTATTATTATTCGCATTTTAATTATGACAATGCAGACATGGGATAAGCCACATGAAAAGTATGGGGGTCGCTTGACCCCTTAAATTTTAGAAAATGTCATTTTAGTACCTTTACATTTGTAAAGGGTGCACTATAACAACCATTTTTGTCTATTCCGACCCCCCTTACTAGTGGTAAAATTTGCATTATGATATCATTTTGACCCCCCTTTGTACCAAATTTTTATATGAAAAGTATATTTTTATTTTTTTTATCTCTAACCAATTTTTACCCTTTTGAAAAAAATATCTGGCTTTACCACTAAATGCTGAATGTAGGTAAGTTGATCTCGATAGGAATGGCGCACCATTGAACCCTGTTGCGGTGGAAGGCTTGGTTCATAGTAGCAAATGGCTGGGAGATTCATTCTAAGGTTGTTTGAATCTGATGTATAATAGCTGCAGTTATGCCGCCTTATGTACATGCCAAAAGAATTGTAGGTTGTTTGATCCCCTTAGTTCTGTTATTTTCTTTTATTATCCTTGCCCCCTCCCCTGACCAACAATTTACATTTAATATTTCTATCTTTCTTTTATTTTTTGAATAATCGCGTTGTTCGCCAACAAATTTCAGTCATTTATTTTGGGAGCAAAGAGTAGCAGTTTTGAAAATAATTATCCAATTTTTATATCGACTTTTTTAACCATTGTGATTTGGTTTAGCTTCGGTTTTAGTCCCTCTTGTTTTTTTAGTAGTTTTAACCTATATATTTAGAATACGCATTCACGTAACCCAAGTGTGCTAACTCTATCCAAAACCGTTAGAAAATGTTAACAAAATCTAATGAGAGTTATATTGTGGAATCTTTCATGTATTTTACGTATCACGTGAATAAAACTTTAATTAGTTGGAAATGAAGAATCATTCCTCTCGACTCCTCTTCCACCACAATTGTGCGACCATCCCTCTCAATCTCGACCACCACCACCACCCAACATCCATATCAATCCCAACAACTCCACCCAATTACCACCCCTCTTCCACCCAACCAGGGGCGGAGTTACATAGGGGCAAGAGGGGGAGTTGCCCCTCTGATGTTGTCAGGAATTTCCTCAAGCAGCAACTCACCGTTGTAGTCCAAATTTGATATCTCCGGATCCTTCTTCTCCGGTCAATCTGCACACACTCAAACGTTAACTAAGCCGGGGGCGGCTCCGGCGTGAGGATAAGTGTTTGCTTGAGAGAGGGGAAAACTAACAGTAAGGAAGGTGTCTGTGTGTGTAAATGAACGTACCTTTGGAATGAAGCCTTCCTCTCATACTTATACCCCTACCCTCGTGCCTTGCATGTGACTTCCTCACGTTTCATGCTTCTTGCCACGTGTCACCACTCCATTGGTCCTTTATAAAAGTAAACCCTTAACACGTGATCACCAATCCCAATGCATAACCGTCTAATGGGCCCCACTTCGTAGATATTTATATGCCGCCTCTGGTGAATAACATCAATTTGGGATCCCTCTCTCGCCGGATAAGGTTACCTTTGGCCTGTCTCGCCTTACCACAATATCTCGCATTTTGCCTTTATCGTTATCTCGCCGGTTTACATCATAATGTCTCGCTATTATTGCCCTGGTCTTCCCCCCTTTTACTAACTCTTAGCGGGATATTTCCTATCTCGCTTTCTTATGATCCTTCTTGGACCACCTCTGCTTTAGTCTTCTTCTTGGATCTTATCTCGATTTTGGGCCTACTTGCTACTCTCTCGCCAATGGACTTGGATCAGGCCCAACCGTTATTATTGGACAGCATCAGAAGCCCCTAAGTTTATGGCGAGATTCATTTATGGTCTCGCCAAAAACTTGATGTTCAATTCTTCGCCATCTTGCGACATACAGATCCTTCTTCAAGAAGCTATTCCATTGTAAATCCCCATCCATACACGTGTCTCTTTCCTGGTAACCCTTAAGATTTTAATGAGCCGTCATTTGGGAATCGTGCCAAATTATGAGGGAAAATTTGAAAACTTTTACCCCAAACGTCACATCAATCAGTTCCTTAAACCCTCTCTCATATAAATACCCAAATTACTTCCCACATTCCTCTTTTTACTCTTCTTCATTCTTGCTCAAGCTCTCCCAAATTCCGGCAAACCCCAACCTTGATTCCGACGATTCTTCTTCACTTTTCACCGTTTATTTATTGATTACTTCCCCAAAATTGTTTCTTGACCATTATTTTGCTCATCTTTGACCATTTTGGAAGTGATTTGGTGTATCATTCCTCAATCCCCAGGATTCGACCCTTATCTCCGGCGCCTGTTCGTCTTTTCCGGTGACTCTTCATATTTTCCGACCAAGATTTTACTCTTCATCAGGTAACTTTTTCAAAAACCCTTCACATTCTTTAAACCTTCACATTTTGATCTCCCCTTTTGTCTGATTATTTGAATTTTGTATTTCCCTTTTTCCTCATAAAATTTTTTCCCAAACTACTCTTCATGGCGAGATACAAAAACTGTGCTAGGCGGGTTAAGTACGGAAGATGTCAAGTTTCAGGCGGCTTATATAGGCGCCTGCAAACTACTTGGGCAAGACTGCCCAAGGCCGACATAATTAGGTTGTTGGTTGAAAACTGGGTAGATCCTTCAATTATTAATTCCCTTGAAATCAAAGGTCGCTTTTTCCTTTCCCCTTCAGCCCCTATGTCTCATATTTTCACTTCCCATAGAGAATTGGTCAGGTTTATCAAAGATAAATATGACCCCAATTTAAGCGACTCATCCGAATCTCATTGTGTCGCTGACCCTTTTTCCAAACGTAGAACACATTATAAATCTATCCTATCTTCTTCTTCTTCCAGTGATTCTCGAGAAATGACTGATCAAGCGACATCTTCTCCCGCGGCGACTTCCAGCAATCCCCCTTCCACCGGGGTTCAAAATCTCAATCTTCATGAAGGTACCTCTTTTACCAATCCCGCTCATGCTGAGGCGGGATCTTCACTTGCACCAGACACAAGCTCCCTTACTCCTAACCCCATCACTGATTGGCATAGACTTTACCACATTGATAGTTCAATATACCGCATTTCTGATTATCAGGGAGATACCTCCCTTGCCTACTTAAGAGAGATGAGGGAGGGCATAGTAATCTTTCCTTCCCAACTCAAAGCCGGCCTTAGGATCCCCCTTGATCCTTTTCTTTGCGAAGTCTTGTATAAGGCCCAAGCCATGATAACCGAAGTTCATCCCAATGCCATAAGAATAATTACCGCTTTCATTACCATATGCCGCGCTCTGAGGAAGGAACCCACAGTTACTGCTTTAATTTCTTTATTTCCTGGATATAAGCAAACTAACAAACTTTCCAGCGGGATAGTGGAAACTCGCCTTTCCCTCCAATATCATCGAGGTCCCAAAGTCCTCACTCCTTTACCTACAAAATTTCATGAATGGATGAGCGACCCCCTCTTCGTTGTCTCTCGCGTTGGGTGGTCTCATCCCGCTGACCTCCTTTCCATCAAACCCCAAGTCGAAAACAAGGATGCTTCTACTACTGGCGACAATGCCCTTTGTGAAGCCATTCATGCCTTAGTTGCCTTACCCGAAAATTCTTCTGATGATACACCCCAACCTCTCATATCCTGGAGAGGCATTCTGCGAGATAGAGGGTTACCCGATCAAGTTGGTCTCGCTGACAACTTGCCTCGCATCCCACCCCGGGTTCCAATAAGCCATGTTTACTTCGATGGATGGGAGCGACACTCTGGCAACAAGTACGCTCATGAATGCCAGTCCTGCAAGGGTACTCGTAACTGTACCGCAATGAATACTGCTCTTTGTATGTTTCCTTTTTAACCTTATTCTTTCTTTACTTTGGCTCACATTTGAATTACTATAACTCTTGACTTCCTTTTATTTGCTTTCAGATCATCGTGCCAAATCAATGGACAGTCGCCAAGCCGCCAACCTGGAAATCGACAAAAGAAGAAAACAAATGGCCAATGCTCGCGACATTGCCCTTGCTCTTCTTCCCGACAATCTTCCTCTGCCAATATCTCGCGACGGAAAAGATACTGAAGAAATAGCCTTGGAAAGAGCTCAAAACACAGCTAAAGGCAGAGCTAGGCCCACTAACCCAGCTGCCCGTGCCAAACGACAAAAAAGAATCGCTTCTGTGTCAACAAATGTCGCCCCTCCTTCTCAAGAAATCATCCCACCAAATCCTGTCGCCGTCTCAGCTCCTCCATCCGCTGAAGCTAATCTCCCACCAGTTTCTATCTCGCCAACTACTGAGATCAATGTTTCACCAACTGTTATCCCGCCAATCAACGTCACACCAGCGACTGAAAATATCGAGATTCTTCCCTCTGACCCTGTTCCATCCAATTCTCCCTCTTTGGAAATCAACATTACTGAGCCCAATCAAACTGAAATTCCTCCTTCCCGCGAGATGGAAGTTTGCGACCTTACCAATGTCTCTAATTCTCCTTCCACTCCGTGCGACCCAAATATTTCTTCTGCTCTTCCTTCCCCAAGCTGGCTTCAAGAAAACTTTTCGAAGCCCATTGATTTTGCAGGGCTTTTCGAACTCAGCAAAGAAATCGCCAAAGTTCCCCGCATAAAAGGACTGATTGAAGAAACTCGCAGCGCGGAAGAATGTATGTTGGGTAGCTCGGCCTTGATTAGAGCTAGTGATGAACTTCAAGTTCAACGTGTCGCCCACATGGATCCCGACCATGCCGCTTGTCAAGCTGGACTTTATTTTTCATTGGTACGTTGCTCTTACTTTCCTTGATTAATATTACCCTTATTTTCTGTTGCTTTTTAACTTTCCCTTGTTACCTTTTTCAGCTTGGAGCTTCTATCATGGGTATCAGCGAGCAAAATACTCATCTTGATAATGAATCAACGAACTTAAAGGCTACAAACCAAATTTTGAAGCGCGATAAAGAGACCCTTAGGGGTAGAGTCGCAAGGCGGGAAGCTACGATCAAAAACTTGGAGGGAGAGCGCGACAAATTGAAGACTGACTTGGCTACTTCCCAGAATCAACTTGATCATACCCTTACTGATCTTAATGCCGCTAAATCTGATCTCGCTAATGCTACCACTGAACTCAATTCTGCTAAAGAGAATGCCGCCAAGTTGAGGAGCGAGAATGAGACCTTAAAAGAAACTCATGCAACCGACATTCAATCTTTCCAAGATGAAATTACTAGAATGAAAGAAGAGTTGACTGGGAAGGTCGCAGAAATTACTTCTCTTAATGCTGATGTGGCTCAATTGACAGATGACATTGCTGATATTGGGAACCAGACTTCTCTTCAAGTTATGCGGGCCGCAGCCGCTGATGTCAATGATATTCCTGCCATTACCATTGAAAAGCTTGCTCACTGGGGGTCAGAGCCAATCTTTAGCGAGGTATGTCGCCGTGGCCATCCCCTGGTTCCTTTCACTCCAGAAGAACTTACCGACCTTGCTGAGGAAGACACTTTATTGGGTAAGTCTCCATGGAGACCTCCTCCTGTTCAAGATCCAAATGTCGTTGCTTTGTGGGGCGATCTTCTTGAACATAAACATAAACAACTGGATGATGCCAAAGCTCTTGCCTTAGCGACTTCAAGCTCAACTCAAGCCGCACCAACTGATGATCCCAATGCCTCGACATGTTTCTACTTTAATACTTAGCTTACTTTGAACAACTTTTGTAACTTGTCATGGTGGCTAAACAATTTACTTTCTTTTCTTTTGGGGCCTGCGTGCCTTTAAACAATGTACATTTGCGGCCTTTGTGCTTGCCTCTTTACTTTTATGCTTTACTTGTTTCATCATTCAGTGTTTTGATAGTTCATCAAAAATCTCCTTTTTCATGACAAAATTCTATACACATATACTCCCATCGAAAAAGTGAAGTCGTCTTTAGGCGACTTTACTTACAATGCCTATTATGCGACTCATCTTGTCGCTGACTTTAACTCTTTTTGATCTTTCTTTGCTTCTCACTTAGAATAATTTCCTTCTTTTTGCCTCATATCTTTCCTTAAAAACCCTCTTTTCCTGTCCTTCAAGCGAGATAAAAATCTCTTTCATAGCGACTTATGTTCATGCCCTTAAGGCGAGATGGAACTTTTTCTCATTTATAGTCCGGAGACTTTCATTTTTATAGTCCATAGACTCTCGCATATTTATAGTCCGTAACCTGACTCGCATCTTTTATAGTCCGTAGACTGACTCGCATCTTTATAATCCGTAACCTGACTCGCATCTTTCATAGTCCGTAGACTGACTCGCATATTTTATAGTCCTTAGACAGACTCGCATCTTTTATAGTCCGTAGACTGACTCGCATCTTTTATAGTCCTTAGACTGACTCGCATCTTTTATAGTCCTTAGACTGACTCGCATCTTTTATAGTCCTTAGACTGACTCGCATCTTTTATAGTTCTTAGACTTTCTTTCCTCTTTTCTTCATCCACTTGTTTCAATAATTCATCAAATATTGTTTTGATAATTCATCAAAAACTCTTTACCTTCTTACCTTTGGCGCGATACCACCATACACATATACTCCCATCGAAAAAGTGAAGTTGTCTTTAGGCAACTTTACTTACAATGCATATTATTATAATCATAAGATTTACTTACCATGTTACTGGCGACTAATCACACATTATTATAATCATAAGATTTAATCCATGTAAGATACATATGAGGAATAAAATTTCATACTTTCATTATATTCAAAACATATTCAACACATATTCAAACATATGTATCTTCTATTCAAAGTTGTAAGACATATATGACTTTCATTCATGATTGAAAAATTCATAGATTCATCAACATTACTATGAAAAAGACTTTAATAAGAATAAAATAAGCAAATTACCCTTATCACTTCAATGATAATACTTCTTTAGATGATCTACACTCCATGCATTTGGGACATCTTTGCCGCCTTCTTCCTTCAAATGATACGTCCCTTCTCGCACAATCTTGGCAATCTGGAAGGGTCCTTCCCATTTTGGGTCAAGCTTGGCAAATCCCGCTGTCGCTCCTTTAACTTCGCGGCTTCTCAACACCCAATCCCCCACGCTGAATGACCTCTTATTCACCCGTTTGTCGTGCTGCGCCTTCATCCTCTGCTTATAATTGATCATTCTCATTCTCGCCCTAAGTCTTTTTTCATCACTCAAATCCAGCTCGAAACATCTTCTGTCGCCATTCATTATCTCGTCATAATAAGTTACCCTATGGGTAGGCAAACCCATCTCAGCGGGAGCCATTGCTTCTGAACCATAAGTCAATGCGAAAGTTGTCTCGCCAGTTGATCCCTTCACCGTTGTTCTAACATACCATAAAGCATGGACAATTCTTCCAACCAAGCCCCTCCTCTTTTTCTAAGTTTTTACACAAAATCTCCAGAACTTGCTTGTTGGCAGCCTCCACTTGCCCATTGCACTGCGGCCTATAGATCGCGTGGATCGCCAATGCTTGATATTCAAATTCTCGCAAAAACCATGAAACTTCTTCCTGAATTGTGGCCCGTGATCAGAAATGATTGCTCGCGGCATTCCATGGCGACACAGGATTTCTTCCGTTACAAATCTGATAATTTGGTCTTCAGTGGTAGAAGTTAGTGCCCTTGCCTCTGTCCATTTAGTGAAATAATCAACAGCTACCACTACCATCTGAGCTCCTCCTTTGGCCTTGGGGAATGGTCCTATAAGGTCTATCCCCCACATATCAAAAGGCCAAGCCGCTATAATTGGTGTCTGCGTTCGCCTGCAGCCGCCTAGGAATGTTGGCATGTCGCTGGCACTGATCGCATTTCCTCACGTATTCTTCCGCATCTTTCTTCAATGTTGGCCAGTAATACCCATGAAACATGATTTTATTGGCCAAAGTTCTTGCTCCTGGATGGCCCCCACAAACGCCCTCATGCACTTCAAACAAAACATTATCAACTTTGCCCGGCTCTACACATCTCATCAAAGGTCGCGAGAAAGACTTGCGGTACAAGATCCCATCTTGCACAGTAAACCTTGGCGACATTTTCTTAACTATCCTCGCCCTGTCTTCTTCTTGAGGCAGCTCCTCTTTTCCCAAATAATCCTTCATTTCACTTACCCAATCTTTTTCACCTACTTCAACCTCCATTATCAGCGGTCTGTCATATGCCGGCTCTTCAACAAATTCCACCACCACCTTCTTGGGCAACTCTTCAATTTTGTCACAGGCGGCTTTACTCAACATGTCGGCCCGTTCATTTTTCTCTCTGTCGATCTGCACCAGTTCCCAATAATCGAAGCTTTGCAAAATCTGTCTTACCATTTCACAATATTTCGCCAAAGTTGTACTCACCACCCCATATCTACCTTTTACTTGGTTGACAATCAATTGAGAATCATAATGAGCGACTATTTGCTTTACTCCAATATCTCGTCATAATTCCAATCCCGCAACTAAAGCCTCATATTCCGCCTGATTGTTTGTCATGTTGAACTTAAACCTCAGGGCTTTCTCGTATGTGCAATCCTTTTCTGGCGAACTCAGCGAAATCCCAGCTCCTCCTTTGTCTTTAGCTGAAGATCCATCAACATACAACTCCCAACACCCTGCTGGTCTTTCTCGCTCTTCTTCCACCTCAGGGTCCTGCGACTTGGCCTTCCTCTTCTTGGCCCCCTGAGTCTCTATCTCCTCCCTTTCATAAGTAAATGAAGTTTCGAGAATAAAGTCCGCCAACGCCTGAGCCTTAATGGCTTTTCTCATCTCATACTGAATATCAAACTCTGTCAACTCAATCGACCATTTGAGGAGCCTTCCCGCTGAATCAGGCTGTTGTAAAATCTTTCGCAAGGGTGCATTGGTCAAAACAGTAACAGGATGAGATAAGAAATAGGCCCTCAACTTCCGCGTCGCAATCACTAAAGCATAAGCCAATTTTTCCGCGTTAAAGTATCTCGCCTCTACCTCACTTAACGCCTTTGACACATAATATACCGGCTTTTGCATGCCGCCATCCTCCTTTATCAGTACCGCTGCAACTGCTAGATCAGAAGCCGCCAGATATACATACAAATGGTCTCCTTCCTCCGGGCTACATAAGATTGGCGGCTTTCCCAAGTACTCCTTTATCTTATGAAATGCTTCTTCACACTTTTCATCCCAAGAAAATTTTTGATCCCCTTTTAACACCTTGAAGAACGACAAACATTTCTCAGCCGAACGCGACTCAAAAATGCCCCAAAGCTATCACCCTACCATTCAACCTTTGAATCTCTTGAATCGTTCTAGGCGACTTCATATCTATTAAAGCCTGGATCTTCTCTGGATTTGCCTCTATACCGCGGCGATTTACCAAGAATCCCAAAAACTTTCCCGCCGTTACTCCAAAAGTGCACTTACTTGGATTAAGCTTCATGGAATTTCTCCTCAAATTCTCAAAAGTCTCAGCCAGATCCACTAAATGATCCTTTCCCTTGGTTTTGATTACCATATCATCAATATAAGCTTCAACATTCCTTCCAATCTGCGATTTAAATATCTTATTGACCATCCTTTGGTATGTCGCCCCAGCATTCTTCAAACCAAAAGGCATCATTTTATAACAAAAATTACCAAGGGGAGTTCTCAAAGCTATTTTGGCCTTGTCTTCTTCAAGCATCTTGATCTGGTGATACCCTGAGTAAGCGTCGATAAAACTAAACACCTTGTGTCCTGCAATGGAGTCCACCAATTTATCTATCTTCGGCAAAGGATAACAATCCTTGGGGCATGCCGTATTCAAATCTGTAAAATCTATGCACATCCTCCACTTCTTATTTGCCTTTAACACCATGACTGGGCAGGCTAGCCAGACTGGATAAGTGATTTCTTCAATGATTCCCGTTTTCAATAACTTCTCGACTTCTCCAATCACCGCCTTCTCCTTTTCCGCTGACATGTATCTCACCTTTTGCTTAAAGGGCTCTACATTTGGATCGGCATTCAGACAGTGTAGGGCGACCTTCTCATCAACTCCACACATATCCTCAAGTCTCCAAGCAAATACATCAATGTTATCCCGCAAAAAATCAATCAACATATCTCGTTCATCCTTTTTCAACTGTTTCCCGATTTTAACTTTCTGCTCTGGGTATTCGCCATTAATAATTACCTCCTCCAACTCTTCTGCCGCCTGAATATCCGGCTCATCCCGCATTTGCAATGTATCTACCTCCATTTCAGCCGCCTTCTTCTTCTCTACACATCTCTTTATTCTTTTGTCGCTGCTTTCCCCCTTATCTCTCCCGGCAAGCGACACACCCTCAAGTGTTTCTACTACAATCTCTTCATCACATTCTTCACTATCGGAATCTACTACCTCTTCAATAAGGGGTTCCTTCATCTTGACAAATTCTGCGGATCTCGACCAGGCCATCTCGGCTTGCATCACCAACAATGCCATCAAATTCCTTTCTGATTTCTCCTGCATCATTTCTGTCTCTATATCTCGCTCCTCATTTCTTCCTTGCACAACTTCATCTTCTGTCTTTTCTTCAATAACAATGATCGCCGACTTATTTTGCATGCTTTCAGTTTCCTCCCAACTCTCACATCCTCCTAAGTCGGTGATCATGTTTATTCTTGCATCCCGCACTGTCAAGGCTGTAGAAAGTGAACTCGTACTTGCCCTAGCCGCTGTTTGCATCTCAATCTTTTTCTGAATAACTTCCTTCACCTCGCTTTTCAAACATGCTATTCCCTTTGCCGTGGGAAATTTGACCCGCTGATGCGGGATAGACACCACCATCTCAAAACTTTGCATAAAGGGAATGCCTACAATAGCATTGTATGGCGACACTAAGTCAATAACCATAAACTCCACGGTGCGAGTTCTCACCTTCTCGTCCTCTCCTATTTCTACCGCCAAAGAAATTGTCCCCTTAACCCGCACAGTGTGGTTTGTAAACCCCTCCAAAAATCCTTTATATGGCACCAAATTAGCCTCTGTATATCGCATCTTCTTGAACGCTTCATAATAAAGGATGTTTCGGCTAGCTCCTGAATCCACCAATACTCTATGCAAAATACTGTTCCCCGGAGCAATAGAAATCACAATTGGTTGGCATCCATGGCTTGGAGTTAAAGCCAATTCTCGTCTAGAAAAACTGATCATCCTTTCCTCACTGGGTGGGTAAGCGGGAATGTGACAAGTATGAGAGAGCGACATGATCTGGTTACTTAAGCAAGTAATACTTGTTGGTTCGTGAATCACCATAATTTCATTCCTGTTGCCATTTCCTCCTTGAGCCGCCACATTTGGCTCTTGCCATACATACTCCTGCAGCTCACCTCTTTCAACCTTCCCTTGAATAACTTTCTTCAAATTATAGCAATTATCCGTATCATGCCCCCTATCCCGATGATAATTACAGTACTGGTTCATATTAATCCTCCCTAGATCATTCATTTCAAAGGCTGGCGGCAAATCAACAGCCCGCAAAATTTCACTTGGTGTAGCAGTCAATCTTGTAAATCTCACTATCCTCCTTACCCCATGACCTCCATTGCGGCCTCCATTGCGACCTCCACCTCTGCCGCCAGCGGGATTTCCTCTACCTCCTCCTTGAGCTGCATTTCCTTCCTTCACATATTCAATCCTATCCTTAACACTTTTCTTTCCAGTGTTAGAGGTTCCTTCATCAATATCCTCACCACCACAATATGCCTTAACTCGCTCATGCAACTCGCTCAAAGTCGCAGGTAGCCTCATCCTTAACTCCCTCCTGAAAGATTCAGACAGCAGGCCCGACATATACATCATTATGACATATTTGGGATCAATCTCCGAAATTTGATTGGCAATTAGCAAAAATCTGTTTGTATAAGTGACAAGGCCTTCTCCCGCCTTCTGCTTAATTCCAATCAACTCCTGTAGCACTACTGGTTGAGCTCCCACTGCTCCAAACCTTGCTAAAAATTTTCTCTTGAAGTCTTGATACCCCAATATGGAATTAACAGGCAGCTGCACAAACCAATCCAAAGCTTGAAGTTCTAAAGTGCTAGCAAAGGTCTTACATAGCAAAGCGTCGTCCTTAGTCAATATCGCCATTGTGACTTCAAATCCCGCCACATGAGTTTTGGCGGTAGTTACTCCGGCATACCTGGATAGAGCGGGCAAACGAAAATCCGGAGCTGGCTCGGCCTCCTGGATATACTTAGCGAACGGGGCGACGAAAGAGTCCTTCTCATTGTCAATTATACCACCCCTTTCCAACTCATCCAATCTTCTTGCCATTTCGGCCATCTGCCTCTTTAATCCATCCTCTTCTCCAAAACGACTAACTCCTACACCCTTTCCCTTCTCTACCGGCTTAGGTTTCTCGCCCTCTTTGAAACTTCTAAACTCTTTCTCGCCATCTTCCGCTTCATTCGACGCAGTATCACCATCCTCTTCTTCACAATAAAGAGACGACACTTGGGAAGTGTGTGGCCAATGATAAACTTAAATCTTTCGTCCATTCTCCATGTACTCTCCTGCCTTCCGCTTTTGCGACCCTTCTATTCTCGCCTCTGTTTCCTTCGGCTTTTCAGGCTCCACCTCCTTTTCCTGCTCATCATTCACCACAATTACATCCTTGTTTGTTCCCTTATTTCCTTCTACTGCTACTGTTAACAAACCCTGCGGGATTGGGGTAGGCTTCTTCTTCATTGCTCTTAGTCGCTTGTTATTTTCAATCAATTGCAAGATCAAATTATTATGGATCCTCAAACTTTCCTCCTCATTCTCTGCTTCCTCCTCTTGAGGTGGCGGCACTACATTTCTCTCTCTTTCATCACCAGTATCTCGCTCCATCTCCTCTGGAATCATTTGCTGTGAGGAAGAAGTATCTCTCGCTCTGCCCATTCCTATACTCCCATACCCCGACATTGGTGTAATAAGATTCCTTCCAGTCACAGTTTTCTGACCCACTATTCCCTTCTCAGGTGTTGACATTCCTTCCACCTACGTAATCAAACTGACGAACTTCAACTATGAAAATCTGCAAATCTTATGAAGATTTGAAGATCTTGCCCAGAAACCAAGAAACAACAAATAACAACCCAGCAATAAAACCTTTCAACACCAACCAAGAACTTCCCAAAAATATCAACAATTGCTTCAACTACACACTACCACCAAAAACACCAAAATCCCAGCTACTCAAAATCAAATGACCTCACAAAATCCAAGACCATCAACCCAGCTCAAACCTCACAATCAAACCCAGATTTAAACAAATCTTAACAAACAACTTCCAATCCACCGCAACTCACGCAAATACTTTAGAAATCAGGATTTCACACCAACCCAATCAAACAGTATCAAATTCTCCAACTATTTCAACCCACAAATCTTACAAAACACCAATCGATTCCAATCAACAATAAGAACAACAAGTTTCAACTCACAAATTGCAAATAAAACCAATTCAATCGGAAATTCAACACACCCACTGAATCGTCCCCAACACGAACCCACCTCCAGATCTCCGAACAGCACTTCACAGGTATCAATCTACCGCCGACGAAACTCCAATCCTTGAAGAGAAAACAGCCCAAGAACGGAATCCAATTGATGTTGCCAGAATTTCCTCAAGCAAAGAACTCACCGTTGTAGTTCAAATTTGATATCTCCGGCTCCTTCTTCTCCGGTCAATCTGCACACACTCAAACGTTAACTAAGCCGGGGGCGGCTCCGGCGTAAGCCCCTCCGGCGTGAGGATAAGTGTTTGCTTGAGAGAGGGGAAAACTAACAGTAAGGAAGGTGTCTGTGTGTGTAAATGAACGTACCTTTGGAATGAAGCCTTCCTCTCATACTTATACCCCTACCCTCGTGCCTTGCATGTGACTTCCTCACGTTTCATGCTTCCTGCCACGTGTCACCACTCCATTGGTCCTTTATAAAAGTAAACCCTTAACACGTGATCACCAATCCCAATGCATAACCGTCTAATGGGCCCCACTTCGTAGATATTTATATGCCGCCTCTGGTGAATAACATCAATTTGGGATCCCTCTCTCGCCGGATAAGGTTACCTTTGGCCTGTCTCGCCTTACCACAATATCTCGCATTTCGCCTTTATCGTTATCTCGCCGGTTTACATCATAATGTCTCGCTATTATTGCCCTGGTCTTCCCCCCTTTTACTAACTCTTAGCGGGATATTTCCTATCTCGCTTTCTTATGATCCTTCTTGGACCACCTCTGCTTTAGTCTTCTTCTTGGATCTTATCTCGATTTTGGGCCTACTTGCTACTCTCTCGCCAATGGACTTGGATCAGGCCCAACCGTTATTATTGGACAGCATCACCCTCCTTGAATTTTTTTTTTCCAATCGTGTTTTTTCAATCATTATTCCCTCCATTTCATCTAAAATTACACTTTAGTTTGGGACCTGAAGATTAAGTGTATGAATTTTATTGAATAAAGAAGTATTAAAACAATTTCATTTAGAAAGTGTGATTTTTAACGAGACACCAATGAGGTAAAGAGTGTAAGTTTTAGTGAGACGGAGAAGTATATGTAGAAGTAAAATATTTTATATTTATGATTTTCTTTTAGCAGGTAAGATTTGTAGATGTTGAACCTTTTGGTACTGTGTTGAATCGTATGAGAGACCAAATAATTTATTATTGTCTCCATTAAAGTAGGTATTTAACTATGTCTATGTTGGTGTAATGCCCTAGGCTATAGTTATGTTTAACTTGAACCGTTATGTATCATCTTTATCATTTATTATAGAGCGTGCTTTTTCTGTTCATTATATGTTTGCATGTTTATTATATTGAACTGCGTCCATAGTTGTTAAGAACAACTAGTATAAGTTGGTAATGGATAATCATAGAGATGATTATCAAGGTTCTAAAAATCGCTAGGCGGCTCCTAGGCGGTGAGGCCAGGCCTAGCGCCTAGAGCCCCTAGGCGGGGCCGCGAATTTACACACATTTTTATATATATTCCATAGTTTTCTGTCCATAGTGACAAATTCGAGGATAAACACAGATTACCATTATGCATAACCAAAAAAATTTACTCACATATTTTTTAGACTAAAAGCCACCACCATATTGGCTTACATACTGACCTGTTTGATTAGCTGGTACCCCAAATTGTAGAGAACTATTGATTGTGCTTCCCATGTAATTTCCAACAGGTGGTGCAGGCTCTCAAAAATAACCAGATCCAGCACTATTTCCGCCTAGGCCCCGTCTAGTCCCGCCCAGCCGCCTAGATCGCCTCGACCCGCCTAGCCCCGCCTAGCCCGCCTAGTGCCTAATTGCCCCGTCTAGCCATAAATCGCGGCGTCCGGCCTCCGCCTAGCGCCTAGGCGGCCGCCTAGGCCGACTTTTAGAACACTGATGATTATATGCATGGAGATGCACATTACACTTATGGATACTTGCTAGAGAACAAGTATTGGACATGACCTACTTATGAGATTTATGACATGGTATGTTGTCATGATTAAATCTCATGATGGTCGTGTTATTGAATCTGAACATACCAAAAGTGTCGAGCTGGGCCAAGCAAGTAAAGCCCAAACACAGACAACCTTGGCATTCACATTCTTAACGAGGCTAGCCCAATCACCATAAGGCCCAAGGCCCAGTAACCACATCTGTCGATCTAAGTTCATTGTCCGACCTACAAGGTCCCGACCCAGCTTAGTTCGAACCTATGATCCATTCTATACTTCGGGTACGAACCATGCTCTACCCGCCAGTCAGGTCGACCATTCCTCAAATGGCGACCTCGACCTAATCCACAAGTGTCGACTTGACACTTGCCGGCACATCTGGTTGAACTGTTCTCATAATCACATCCCTACAAATCAGGAGCCGTTAGAGACACGTTCCCATGACCAGTAACTGCCGCTGAAATCTCGGAACACATGTCGCCCCCCAAAAATACAACCACCATTGTCTATAAATACTTCATCACTACCAAACGGTGGAAGGTAACTGCAATTTTTGTCATTTGAATTCAACTGTTCATTTACAATATTTGCTCTCCGAAACATATACTTACTCTCACGCCCGAGGGTCTAAGCCGGAGACACATCCGGCTATTCGTGGGTTCGTTCAGTGTCAAGGAGCCAGGTGATCAGTCCTGCCACGTGGAGGAAGATTGATAAGCACATTTCTTGCGGCATCAGTTTGGTTCCATTGCCGGGAACGTGCTTTAGCTTGACCTCGAAAATTTCATCAACCTACAACAATGGTAACCCCAGACGGGCATGTGACAGAGGCTTCTGATGAACTCAATGAGGTAAATGCCAACACCAACACAGATCTCAACACCAATGCCGAAACGCACCGCTCCTCCCCCACCAAATCGTCCTCATGGTAGAGCAACTCGATCTACCAGTGTTGTTGATGGCAGAGGATTGCCCGATACCAGAAGAGGGAAAATACACATGGAGGGACAAGGAGCTCCACCTCCCCCTAAGCGTCCAACTGCTCATGTGAATGTTGGAAATGTAGGTGTCCCTCATCCAACCCATCGAGTAGAAAGGAAATGTTATTGGAGCGAGCCTGCATTCTCGGCCGAGTTACCGGCTATAGAGGAGGCCGAGAAGGCGGATATAAGATCGTAGAGGCGGCTCCCTCTCAAGTCTCCAACAGCAGCCAGAGTGCTAGGCCTAATGAAGGTGTGGGACAGAACGGCGAAGACAGGATAGTTCAATGACCTCCAACCCTCATTCATGTGCCGAGTAATGACTTAAGGGCTAGCCTCACCAGGAATAGGGAGCAGGAGGCTCAATCAAATTTGAGGACCCACTTAGAGGCCAATAGAAGCCGACGTGGTTCACCAGCCAGGACACAAAAATCTCAATCTCATAGGGATGTGAAACGGGCGCAGTCGCCCATAAGAGAAGAAAGGCGCAGTCGCCACTGAGAAAATAGGCGCAGTCGCCATCCAGGGATGAGAGGCGCAGTCGCCCCAAAGGAATGACAGCATAGGTCTCCCGCTCGATCGTAAAGAGCTCATTCTCACCGAGACAGAGGAGTAGGCGGTGCAACTCCCCCTGTGAGCGAAGGTCAAAGGTTGAATGCCGTTCCCCCTGCAGGAGATGACAGACCCAACGCTAGGGAATGGCTGTTGATGAAGAAGAGGTTTGAACAATGGGAGGAGGAGAAGAAAAAGGACACTGGAAAGGTTGAACGAATCGACTTTGCTCTTCAACCTTGGTCCAAGGAATTGAGAGACAGTCGACCTCCTGCTGGATTTAGGTTGCCCCTTCTAGAGAAGTATTCGTGGTCAACCAATGCAAAGTCATATAGCACATCCGGAAGCCACAATGTGCTTTGTCGCCAATGAGGATGACAATATGTGTAAGGCTCTCATAAGCACACTCACCGGGCAGCCCTCACCGGTTCAATGGATTGGCACTGGTAGCATCTCCACTGACGTGTTTCAACAAAGTTCCTAGATCGCTTCTCAACCGCCGGAGCTCGAAAGGTGACAAGCACGATCTAAGTAACTTGGTGCAAGCTAAAAATGAAAGCTCAATGAGCTACTTCACCAAGTTCAAGGAGATGGTGGATAAGATCGAGGAAGATCTCACCGACAGGGGAGGTGATCAATTGCTTCCGGAATGGTATTTCCTCGGCAGACATGGATTACGAACTGACGGTGCGTACAGTGACTACTCGACAGGAGTTGTTCGAGAAGGTTTATAACGTGGCACTAGCCGAGGAGAGAAAAGAAAAGAAGAATGGGAAAGGTCCCAAGGTTGAGGTCGCCGATGACAAGAAAGACTCCAACAAAAATGGAGGAAACAATAAAAATGGAAAGAACGAGGACCAGGGCAACAGAGAAGGTGCCCGAGGCTTTCACTCCCTAACGGTGAGTCGAATCGAAATCATGAATGCGGTCGAGCCGGCACCACCTCGCCCTACGAACCTAGGTAACAAGTTCAGGAGAGACAATAGCAAGTACTGCGATTACCACAAAGACACAGGTCACCTCACAGAGGATTGCTTGGGATTGAAGCGTATCATCCAGAGAATGGTCGACCAGGGAAGGCTCGATGCATATGTTAAAAGGCCTCAAGCTGGTGGGGGCGAGCAACCGGAAAGTGGACAGCAGGACCAAGGCAACCTAGATTGAACTTGGGAGTCATCACAGAGCAAGCCAGCAACACGGCCATCAAACATAAATTTTTTCAGCTCAACAAGGCCCCGCATGTGCCTCCAAGGAGAGATGCCAGAGATGATGTGATCAGCTTCTACCCCCATGAATTGGCAACCAAAATGGCGGCTAGGGAGCAAGTTCTCATCATCCTGTGTCTCATAGGACGGATGTACGACGAGCGTACTCTGTCGACACGGGCCTGTAAAGATATTTTGTTCTACAAGACCTTCCTGGAGATGGGTCTTAATGACGAGCAGCTGGAAAGATATGATGGCAGGTTGGAGGGTTTCACCAACCATCGAGTTGACGCCAAAGGACGGATTGAGCTCGACGTCGACCTTGGCCAGCACCCCCACAGGGTAGTATCGAAGGTACAATTTATTGTGATAGATGTGAACAGTGATTACGCTGCTATACTTGGTATTCCAGGTCAGGTCGCCCTTGGAATGGTGGCATCAATCCCCCACCAACGAGTCAAGTTTCCTACACCTGCTGGAGTGGGTTGTGTACAAGGCACAACTCGAGCCTACCTGGATCATGTTCTCAGAGAAAGAAAGAAAAGGGAGTTAGAAATTGAGACTGCAGATGGTTACTTGAAGCTGTCCCAGTCAGTCACCAAAACTACCCGACTGTCAATGATCACCAATGTGGAAGAGTCGACCTATCGTTCAAATGACGAGGTCATGCTTGAGTCGACATGTCACTCTGAAACCACAATGTCGATCCGATCAGATAGTTATGGTCGACCAAGTCCTCATAGGCAACCTATGCCTCCGGATCGACAATAACTCTGGGGCCACCACCACCACCAACGAGGTTGCAGATAAGCCGGATGATATGATAGCCGAGGAAGCTCCACACCGGGGGCCGAGGAGAGACAAAGAGTTAGGGAGATCATCATTGAGACTCATAGCTTCGTAGATGGTCCAGAGCCGGAGGTCGTGGACGAGCTAGAATCTTGTAGTCATCAACCCTTCCTACCCCGACCAAAAAATTCAGATTGGGAAACAATTGTCAGCTGAAGAAAGGCTGGAAATCATCGAGCTACTCAAGGGGAGCAATGATGTCTTTGCATGGAGAGTAGAAGACATGAAGGGAATCAAGGAAGAGGTCGCCGTTCACAGACTTGAAGTCAACCCGACCATAAAGCCTAGACCCCAAAAATTGAGAAGTTTTGCTCGCGATAAGGAGGAGGCCATAAAAGCTGAGGTACAAAAACTTTTAAGTGCAGGGATAATCAAGGAGGCCACTCATACAACGTGGTTGGCCAATGTGGTCATGGTGAAGAAATCAAATGGCAAATGGCGGATGTGTGTCGACTTCACCACTCTAAATCTTGCTTGCCCGAAGGACAACTACCCCCTTCCTAGAATCGACAAACTAGTTGATTCCATTGCTGGTCACTCCACCCTCAGCTTCCTCGACGCTTACTCAGGGTACCACCAGATTAAGATGCATGAGGACGACATAGTCAAGACGGCATTTCAAGCAGCTGGAGGCATCTACTGCTACAACATGATGCCATTTGGATTGAAGAATGCAGGTGCGACTTATCAAATAATGGTGAACAAGGTCTTTGCCTCACAAATTGGCCAAAATATGAAGGCTTACGTAGATGATATGGTCATTAAAACTAAGGCCGGACGTCACGTAGTCGACCTAAAAGAAACATTCGCCAATCTGCGAGCAAACGACATGAAACTCAATCCCAGCAAGTGTATCTTTGGAGTAGCAGCTGGCAAGTTCCTGGGGTTTATGGTGTCCCAACGGGGCATAGAAGCTAATCCGGAAAAAATCAAAGCTTTAGTCGACATGAAGGCTCCCACCAGTATCAAAGAAATGCAACGACTTAATGGAAGAGTAGCAGCTCTTGGTCGCTTCATATCTAAGTCGGCAGAGAGATCTCTCCCCTTCTTCAAATCATTGAGGGGGACGAAAAACTTTGAGTGGACGGCCGAATGTCATTCGTCGTTCCAACAACTCAAAGAATACCTTGCTACTCCTCCACTATTGAGCAGCCCGACTACTGGTGAAACCTTGTTTGTGTATCTATCTGTGGGAGACAAGTCAGTTGCAGCAGTCTTGGTTAGAGAAGAAGAAGGACTTCAAAAGCCAGTTTACTACATCAGCAAAGCCTTATCAGATGTGGAGAGCAGGTACTACAATGCTGAAAAGGTCGCATATGCACTAGTCGTAGCTTCAAGGAAACTGCGAGCTTATTTTTTGGCTCACCCAATAGTGGTACTTACGAATGCCCCTCTAAGGAAAATTCTTCATAAGCCAGAAAGTTCAGGACGTTTACTCAACTGGTCAATTGCCCTCACGGAATTCGACATCGAGTATCGACCTCGAAAAGCATTGAAAGCTCAGGCACTAGCAGACTTCTTGGTCGAGCTGACGTTCACCAAGGAAGACAGCGAAATGCGAGCTCAGAAAGAGAAAACCAAAGGAAAAGAGCCGGAGTCCCAAGTCGCCACTAACCTACCCGACGATTGTTGGAAGGTCTACTCAGATGGGTCAGCGACCAAGAATGTCAGTGGAGCTGGGATAGTGCTAATTGAACCAGAATCTGGGACAGTGTATGAAGAGTCACTAAGGTTCAAGTTTGATGCTTCCAACAACCAGGCTGAATACGAAGCCTTGGTAGCAGCCATAGAGTATGCCAAGTGCTTTGGAGCGACTAAAATCATGGCTTATTGTGACTCCCAACTGGTAGTCAACCAGGTTAGAGGCGAGTACGAGGTACTTAGTTCCACTCTGATCAAATACTACGACCTGGTGAAGGAGCTGATAAAGGATTTGGAATTCTGGGAGATTCAGAGGATTGGACGGGAAGACAACGAGCTAGCCGACCTCCTCTCGAAATTAGCCACTTCAGATGAGCCACATGAAGAGCCCATCTCTTTCCTCGAAAATCCAGCTTATGAGAGGATAAAAATTCAATGTGTAGAGGACGCTTCAAGAAATTGGGTTTATGAGAAGTGTTGGATCGAAGAAATGAAGGCGTACATAGAAAGTGGCGAGCTGCCTGATGACGAGAAGAAAGCTCGAGCTATCAAAAAGAAAGCTCTGAGGTACGTCATTCAAGGAGGCGATCTGTTCAGAAGATCCTACACTCGATCATTGCTAAAGTGCATCCACCCTCAAGAGGTCGCCCTATTGATACATGAAGTACACAACTGGGATTTGTGGTGGACACCTGGGGCCGTGGACTCTAGCCGACAAGTTGATTACCTTGGGATACTACTGCCGCACATGAGAGCCGACACTCACAACTTTGTTCAAAGAATGTGATCAATGTCAAAGGTTTGCCAACCTTCCTCATACGCCTACAACGCGAGCAGACTCCCGTGATCGGGCAGCTGGGCCATTTGATATGTGGGGTGTCGACTTGATTGGACCCTTCCTCCCGCCCGAGGAAATTACAAGTATGTGATCGTCGCCATCGACTATTTCACCAATTGGGTTGAGGCCAAGCCATTAGCTCGCATCACAGAGGAAAATGCCATCAACTTCATTCATGATTTCATTTGGTGTCGATTTGGTTTCCCTCGAGCAATAGTGTCTGACAATGGCCTGTAGTTCTCTGAGCTTTCGGCGTAGATGAATAGGGTAGGAATCAAACATTGGCAATCTTCGTCGCCTATCCTCAAGGAAATGGGCAAGCCAAGCAAATAATAAACCGGTTTTGTCTCGCACTCAAGACAAAGTCTCGTAGAGTCGACGCAATAACCGGTTGGGACAAACTCCCTTGCTCTTCGGGGCGCTCGCACAACCACTGCGGCCTACGGGGAAACCCCATTCGCTCTCACATATGGGTCAGAAGCCATGGCTCCAGCTGAGTTAAGATTTCCAACTGCTAGAGTAACATTCTTTGATCAAGAGCAGAATGACATCAACAGATTGATCGACTTGGACCTAGTCGACGAGAAGCGAGATACGGCCTACCTTCGGATGGTCAACTACAAACAGCGAACTAAAAGTTACCACGACAAAAAGGTCAAGCCAAGATCATTCCAAGTAGGAGATCATGTGTTGAGAAAGATCGAAGCAACGGGAAGGAGAACCCAACAGAATAAACTATCTCCCAACTGGGAAGGTCCTTACATCGTCACTCGAGTTGTCAAAGAAGGGACTTACATGATTGCTCATCCTGATGGTGAAGAGCTGAAGCACCCATGGCACGCTACTCACCTCATCAAGTATTACTTTTGAAAGTTCAAGTCTTTTGCTCAGTTCAAGGTTAAGGCAATTCCCAAGATTGAAATTTGTCATAGTGCTAGCTTTCCATTGATGTAAATGTTTCCCTACTTCAAATAAAAATGCAGTTTATTCGACCAAACATTGTGTTACACTAACCCCAACAAAGCTCGACTCTCAGTCAGCTTAACTTTAACAAGCTCGATTCTTAATCAGCTTTGTTCATTTAACAAGTCTGACTCTTAGTCGACTTCGTTCTAACAAACTCGACTCTTAGTCAGTTTGTTCTAATTAGCTCGATTCTTAATCAGCTTTGTTCATTTAACAAGTCCGACTCTTAGTCGACTTCGTTCTAACAAACTCGACTCTTAGTCAGTTCGTTCTAATTAGCCCGATTCTTAATCAGCTTGGTTTATTTAACAAGTCCGACTCTTAGTCGACTTCGTGCTAACAAACTCAACTCTTAGTCAGTCTGTCCTAATTAGCTCGACCCTTGGTCAGCTCCAATAGTTTAAACAGGTTCGACTCATAGTCAATCTCGTTCACAAAAAGTTAAACAAGTCTGAGGTCGACTAAATCAGTAAAGATCAAGTCGCCTCTAGGCCTAAGTTGTCTTATTCATCCTATCATATCTAGCTCGACATCTACATGCTAATATCAAAAGCATAGAACATACAAGGATATGGAGTCAACTACGATTAGATATAAATGAGTCTCCCAAAGGCGAGCCAAAACTTACACAAAACAAAATTTATGATGTCTTATGCCTCCCTAAAAATAGGGCCAAGGCATATGAATAATTACGAACACAAAAAGCAAAAAATTGTTTTGGGATTTGTTCTTTACATCATCAATACCAAGGTAACCTAAGAATCCTGGCCGGCATTAGTTTGATCGTCAGTGACGACCCGCTCTTCATTGACAGGTTCATGTTGTAGAGGGCTCAAAGGTTTACCCGACTCTGAATATACTCGCCGCTTCTTTCTTCCATGAGGTCGGCATCCTCAAGCTCTTGCAAAACAAGATCAAGATTCCTCTCGCAATTGGGGAGCTAACCATTTCTCGCAGCCATCCTCTTCATCTTCCCCCGGGCGATGAAGGCCAAATCATTTTCAAGATAAGGAACGATTGAGTGTCCACCACGGGCTGTCATGTCGTATTGGGGGTCAGAGAACCAACGAGCTAGTTGCTCGAGGGTAACTCCAGTCGTTGGGTCTACCAAAGCCCTGCGCGCCATATGACGCTTACCTACCTCCAGAAAGTCCTGGGCCTTGGTCACTATAGCATTTTAATATTCATCCCCCTCTTTAAATTTATCAACGGCAGCTTTAGCAGCATTTTCAGTAGCAGTCTGGAGGTCTTTTTGCCATTGCACCCGCTCGAGTCGATGCTCTTCATGCAGCTCGACTAAGAAGGTATCCTTCTCCTTCAGAAGCTTGGATACTATTGCCAGCTCCGTCTGAGTCTTCTCCAACTCCTTCTTCTCAGCATCCTTCTCCACCTCCACCTCCTTAAGTTTGGACTCTGCAGCTTCAAGGTCATCCAGGGCTTTCTTCTTCACCATCTCCATGGCATCAAACGAGTTATCCAAATCGTTATACTTCTCTTTTAGCTCTGCCAGCTCTTGTGACTTCTTGGATAAGTCCTTAAGAGCCTGCCTCTCTCTCTCAATGGAGGCCCTCCAAGAGCTCTTGACTTGCTCGATCATGGTGAGATTCTACATTTAAAGGAAACCAGGGAAGTGTTAACTCGTAAGTCAAGTTGATCGAGTAAAAGAACAAGCGACTAGACTGAAAAGGAAAGTGAAAATTTACCTCACAATGAGCCATCCTGCAGCGAGCCGAGAATTCCTCGGGGTGATCCCCTTATCGCAAAAATGAGCTAGGAGGTCGACATCTATTGCCCTCCTAACAATAACCTCGGCCCCAGCTCATATCGGGTAACGGCGGCTCAAGCCGTTGACCCCGCTAGCTGAGGAACATCACTTAATCTCTCGCATCGTATCTTCAAGAGATTCTTTGTTGGGAAGAGAAGAAATGGTTGGAGGAAGATGGCTCGAAGGAATCGATTTTCCTTTCTCTGCATCGAGACCTTTCTTCGTACTCAAAGGTTGATCGTCGAATCCACCTCCATGACATCATCATCTATGTCGATGACATTCATTGTACTAGTCTCTACCATCCCGCCCCTGAGGTCGCAAAGCATTAGCATCGTAAATTGGGTCCGAACTCAAGCTTGGTCTAACCGAATTGGGCTGGACTCATTCCCCCTTCATTCACATTTGCAGATGGGGTCCCACTCAAGAAGGGATCTTCTAGCTCAACCTCTTCCATGGGGATCATCCCAAAGAACGCCCTGGGCAAGAAATTATTCCTCGCAGCGGCTTCTCTCTCCCGGCTCGCTCTAGCATTGGCCGCCCCATGGGCTTTCTTAGCTTTCTTCTTATCCGATACTCCCACTATTCAAACCATGGCAGCTTCTTGTTCGGGAGTCAAAACTGCACGACGTCAAAGTAACCAAGTGTTAGCTCGGCAATTCAAAATAGTTCTATGTACGAGCTAGATAGTTCTACATACGAGCAAGCAATCATGAAAAGCTAATTGATACAATTCAAAGCGCTTCTATGTACGAATTAACTGATTCTACATACGAGCAAGCAATTTGACGAGTACAGAGTTGCAATTCAAAATAGTTCTATGTACGAGCTGGATAGTTATACATACGAGCAAGCAATCGACGAGCTAATTAATATAGGTCAAGTAAACCCTTACCACCAATGTGCTCTCCATTGTCTTTGAAATAGTTTTCTTTCTTCTGGCAAAATTGACAATTCTCCCCCAATCTACCCAAAGAATGGGTAACCTGGCCTGGTATACCTCGACCTCTCAACACAGAACAAGGGGCTCCACCACTCCGTCTCCGTGCATCATGCCAGCTTGGATATAGTTATACTTAGTCGTCCCTAGCAACTCCCAGCTAATGGGCCCACTCTCAACCAATGCGCACAATTTCTTATATAATGTTTGGTGCCACGGAGGCTCCCAATAATTCTCCTCGCCAATAACGTCGACTCGCTATTCGGGCAAAGGAAACTCCCATCCCTGCCTACTCTCTACAACAATCACATGTGAATTCCAAACGCTATGTTTATTGGGAAGACTCGGCAAATAGCTTGTAGAGTTGGGTTTAGAAGGAGTACTAATCCCCAATCGCCTTGTCGAGTTTAGGAGCAAAAACTCTTGAAAACTCTCATGTGGCTCATGGCCTAGAAATCTACATACTCATGTGCAAAGCACACTAGTAACCCGCAAGTGTTGGCCCTAAGTCGAAGAGGAAGAGCATCCATGCACTCCGTAAATTCATTAACGAAAGGATCTAAGGGCAACCTCAAGCCCGCTTCAAACTGACCGTAGAAAAAGGCAACCCTAGTGGCATCAGTGGTGAAGGTGGCACGGTACTTAGCCATGAAATCCGCCCTACTAAGGATGGTTACCCTATAATCCGACCTATTCACCCCACAAAAATCATAGACCATGGCGTAACGAGACTCCATATTTTTCTTCCCTCGCAGAGGCCTATTGGGTATGTATCCTCTCTCATTCTTCCCTACGACTGAGGAACCAAATGCATCCACTCATTCTGCGACTGAAGAAGTTGAAGCCGTAGCTCCACCTGAGTCGTCATATCCGTAGACAATAAAAGAGGAAGCAGGAGAGTCACCCTACGATCACATTCACTGATCTACCTAAGGGCGATCTAGACTCCCCCGGAAAACCTATTATGTTTCTAAGGAAGGAGGTTTATGGACATCCCTAACATAAAACAAGGTGATATGGTCGAGCAATTTGTGGAATAGATGAAAAGCGACCACGTTTGAATCATCAATCACCAAATTTTAAATGTCCCCTACAACGGGCAACCCTATTTCACTGAAATTCAATTCCCACCTAGTCAAGATGGAAGCACATTCATCCAAAGACATCTCTCTCCACTCACCATTCACGTTCAGTACACACTCCGCGGTTAACAAGGCTAACCTATACCAAGCTCCTGGTTACCACTCACTCGGAAGGTTCTAGCCATGGCGCTTTAAAACGAAAGCAGAGCATGAGGGTCAATCGTAAACCCTAAAGCAAATGAACAAGAGAAAATACCTCTGATTGATTGCGTAAGGAAGTCCCGCTGCCAAAGCCGGAAACTCCGGGTTAAATCCCGCCGTCGCTCTACGCAATTATCGCCAAAGAGGAGCAAAGAGATTTGAAGACGCAGTAAGAGATTCGAATCAGAGAAGGATTTTGGGGTATTTGTATTTTCCCCAAATTTGGAAAGGAAAAAGAAATTCAAAAATTAATTTCCATATTAATCGGGAAAACAAGGAAAGCGTTTCCCAAGACGGATTATCAAACGCCTAATTGTAATCATTAACAAATTACGGCGCTAAGCCTTCCAATCTGTACAAGGCCGCTCATCGTCGACGTCCGTGATGGGGTGCCACCATTCATCTTGGGGTCGACTAAACCTCGTAAAGAGTAGCCGACTCCGCGGAGTAACAAAGAATTTCCATCCCCAAGGATTTCCTTAACTTCCTAGTCGACAAAGTCAGGGCTACAAAAGTCGGGGGCCACCGAACATACCAAAAGTGTCGAGCCGGGCCTGGCAAGTAAAGCCTCAAACACGTAGCAACACTTGGCATTCACATTCTTAACGAGGCTAGCACCAATCACCCATAAGGACCAAGGCCTGCAGCAGTAACCACATCTCCTGCTCGATCTAAGTTCATTGTCGGACCTACAAGGTCCCGACCCAGCCTTAGTCCCGGGGACACTCTTATGATCCATACTATACTTCGGGTTTACGAAAAATTCATGCTCTACAGGGTGCCAATAAATGTGTCGACCATTCCTTCTACCCATGGCGACCTCGACCTCTAATCCACAAGTGTTTCGACTTGACACTTGCAGCACAGACATCTGGTTGAACTGCTTCTCATAATCACATGCACCTACAAATCAGAGCCGTTAGAGACACGATTCCCATGACCTCAGTGAATCCAGACTCATAAATCCTGAACACATGTCGCCCCCAAAATACAACCACCATTGTCTATAAATACTTCATCACTACCAAATCTATGGAAGGTAATCTGCAATTTTTGTCATTTTGGAATTCAACTGCTCCATTTACAATATTTGCTCTCCGAAACATATACTTACTCTCACGCCCGAGGGTCTAAGCCGGAGACACATCCGGCTATTCGTGGGTTCTGATTTCAGGTCAAGGAGCCAGGTGATCAGTCCTGCCACGTGGAGGAAGATTGATAAGCACATTTCTTGCGGCATCAGAATCCTTTGTACCTGAGATTATCATCGTCTTCCACATGACGAAGATCGTGTTTGATGTAGTCTAACACTATCTTTAATCGAATAGCAATAAGGGCTATGTTAGCACGATTGGACTCATGTAGGGAAGAATGATAAGCTCAAGACGTGGGATTTATCCATCTTATGTAAATAGAGAGATGTTTGTTGGGGCTCCCTCGATGAATGATGTTGATGAAAATGTGTGGCCACACTCAAGTGATTTGATAGAGATCAAAATGCATTTGCATTATCAAGCATATTCGAATCGAGAAAGCATTGAGAAATCTTAGATGAGATTGACATAGACCATGACTCACTGCGTTCAATTAGTAACATCGTGGACAAAGGGATTATGACATTGGATCTATCGAGGAATCAAGACTTTGATGTTATATTAATTGTAAGTGGATATAATGGTTTGCTAGAAACCACTTATGTCTTGTGAGGTCATGTTTTGACTCACTACCAACATAATATAATTAATTCCTTTCTGGGTCATCACACAAAGAACGAATTTGATTCTGTCCGAAACTTGGAATTTTGGCTTGGTGTACCGTTGCGACATACCTCTGACTACAGTCAAGAAACGCTTTCGGGCCGTGGGTATACCACGCGACACAACTTGCTCGTTGAAAGGCACGACTGTGCTCTTGGGCACGAGTCAATTACCAAAGTCCAGAAGCATGAGTATTTCTTTTAGCGTCACGACTCATATCACGAGTGTTTTTGCCCAAGAACGAAGTCGCGCCCCTCAGCACGACAGTCGATTGCCCAACACGAAAAGCGTGTTCCGTACCGCGTTCTAAGGTCGGGAAGGTTTTTGTAATTAACAAGGACTTAATCCTTAAGTGTTAGGGATTTATATGATAAGATAAATATGAAGTCCTTCGACGTACCCAAAAACTATCCTACCTCCATACATCATTGTTCTAGATTTATGAAATCCTTAGGCCTTGATTAATTCCATAGTTTTTAAGCTATAGATTATTGATAAAAGTGTTTCAATAATCAAGAGGATGGTATCTAGCAAATCCAACAAGAAGGTGTTCTTGTGTTCTGTTCAAGCTGTGCGAATTACCAATTGGGAGAGGGCAGGGTTACGTTTATCACCTAAGGCTTTGGATCAATTCATCACTATTATCAAGATCACAGGAGAAGTTTGGAAGATCCTATTTATTCGACATCAAAGTTCAAGGCTTGAATTCTTAGAGATCTACTTTGTTAAAGCTTCATCGCATTACAAGGTATGTAATTCTATTTCATGGTTTTCTAATCTCTTCATGCTAGACGGATCATAGGGCTAGAGTTTCTCGATGTTATTTTGTTAAATTTTCGCGTTTGTAAGCCAACCCAAAACCCAACAGTGGTATCGCAGCCCCTGTCTTGTCATGATTAGGATTGAAATTGCATGCTAGATTTAATTTGGATTATTTGCTACCCATGCTATATGAAATAGATCTTAGATTTATGTGTTTTATTTTTTGGTGAAAAACAAGTACATAGTGTAGATATACTCATGTTCATGATTTATGATGAATTAATTAGATTAGTTTATCACATAGGTTAAAGATTTGTTTAATATAATTAAATTAAATTGATAATTTCTCAAAATTGAATCAAAGTGTTTGTATGGGAAGTTTTGTGAAGCTTCCTATGTTCATGATTATGCTCACATGAGATCTATGTTACAACCATGTGATGTTTGTTTACATGTTAGAAAATCTTCTAAACTATTTAAGTCTTATGTCATTTCTTGATTAGAACACTTGTGAAATTTTTAGGATA
>JAFEMH010008006.1:0-67679 GCA_022495995.1 Adenophora triphylla var. japonica | reverse complement strand
GACCTATGATGGCTCCACCAATTCGAAGTGCCATATGGGGAGGTTTGAAGGACAAAATGGCCCTATTCGTCGGATGAGGCGCGTGATGTGCGAAAGCACTTAGTTAGCTTCTTTCACGGGCAAGGCCTTGTCTTGAATCTTGGCAGCCTTAAGCCAAAATCCATCAATAGCTATAATCCAATTCAAACATAGTCGAACTCGAGGGCCCCAATGCATCCAAGGCCGAGGCATTTCTTTGCTTACTCTCCGTAAAAGTGAGGTAAGATGGGGAAGTCGTCCACGAGAGACCTCGAAGAAATCATGGAGGATGTCATGATTCGTGACTCCACATTTTTCTTCCACCTATTGCCGGCTTGGAGCAGGAGCTCACGTATCCCCTCTCATTGCGGCCTAGAACAACCGTCGAGCAAAACTTAGTACATAAATATTGAAGGGTATTGCACTTGATGATTTAAAGTAAGAGGGAACTGCTGAGGTGAAAAGAAAGACTTGATTACGCCGAAAAATCGGATTCACTTGCCTTTGATCTTCTTGCTGGGTGCTTAAGAGCTTGGAGATGATAAAGTTCAAAAAGGAAAGGAATCCTTCCTTATATACGCCCTTTTTCCTTACTTGAATTGGAAAGGGTGGGGGACATAACCGTTCCGTTTGTCAGAGTTGTTTCGCAACGGTTCCCAAGCGAGCTTGTCCAATGCGAAGCTGTCCACATTATGTGAAATTACGGCACATTAAACAACCCAGCATTCCAATCTACAAAAGTCAATGATCGAGAGGCGACCTACGTCTACTCGGTCGATCATCCAACAACGAGCTCACAGTGGGTCAAATCATCATAAAATTTTCATAACTTCTTGGTCAGACAAAGTCCAACACAGAAAGTTAGGGGAGTGTTGAACGGAATAAAAGTGACGGAGTTAGGCCCAACGAATAAAGACCAACATGTTTCAAACGGGCGGGTTGGAGGCCCAACAAATAAAGTCCAACATTTCAAACATCACCTGAACAGGATTATTGAATGGGGGCAATCCAAGCTTAAATCAGTCCGACATACCGATCATGCAGCGCATGCAATTCTCACCTTGCCCGAGCCGCACGAAGTCGGAGGAGTCGATCTCGAATATTCATGCTACCTCGACCTACGAAACGTGTGCGTCCTATCCATGACTCTATTTGTAACCATTTCTTATTAATCCAAATATAACAACAACGAAGGCTTTGGCTCTAAAAAATGATTTGGGGTTAACTAATATAAATCATAATATGTCGCTTAGTTTTAAAATGATTTGGGGTTCAACTAAACCGGAAGTAAACTCATATAAATCTAAATAACCTCCATAAACATAGGAATAATCATTTATTACATCAATCCCAATTATATGTGAGAATAAAAAAGGCAACATATGAACATACCAAAAGTGAGCGAACTAGGCCCGAATGCGGGTAAAAGCCCGATCATTTATCACTTTATGCCGCCACCACATTCTCGGTGGCTCACAGCTTGCCGTCGATTACTAGGCCCAAGGCCCGTATTAGGATCCCGATCGACTTAAGCTCATTGTTCGACCCATGAGGTCCCGACCTAGCTTGGTCCGAATCTACGATCCAGGTTCTACCTCGGGTACGATCCAGCTCTATCCATCAGTCAGGTCGACCTATTCCCAACAGGCGACCTCGATCCACCAAGCAAGTGTCGACCTAATGAGTCTAGGCGCACGATCAGCTCCTTCCATAACTGACTCCCTATAAATTCGGAGCCACACGTGGACACGATCTACCGACATGTAACCGTCCCACTAATTACGAGATTAATGCAGTCATGTCGAAAATAATCGCCCTCATCATGCAACTATAAATACATAACCACTACAACGGTTTTGAGGTAACTGCAATTTTGTCATTTGAATATCTATGTTCATTTATATTATTTGCTCTCTGAAATATCATACTTAGTCTCACGCCCGAGGGTCTAAGCCGGAGACAAATCCGGCTAGTCATGGGTTCTGATTTTAGGTCAAGGAGTCAAGTGATTGGTCCTGCCACGTGGACGAATATTGATAAGCACATTTCCTGCGGCATCAGTTTGGTTCCATTGCCGGGAACCGTGCATACTTGACCTCGAAAGCTTTTCAACCTTCAATCATGGTAACTTCAGATGGACATGTCTCGGAGGCCTCACTTGAACACAACGAAGGAAACACTAATGCCAATGCTGGAAACGCTAATTTGCCTCTTCCCCCTCCACCTCCCCATCATGCTAGGGCGACGCGTTCTAACAACGTGGCTGATGGCCGAGGATTTCCAGATGGTAGGAGGGACAAGCGGCCTATGGATGGACGAGAAAGCGCAGCCTCCACCAAGCGTCAAACGGGCGAACGGTTGCAGGCGACAAGGTCGGTCCCTCAGCTAATCCCCTTAGTAAAAAAGAGATGCTGTTGGAGCGAGCTCAAATATTGGCCGGGCGATAGCGATGGAGAGGAGAGCGAGAGCAGGAGTTGACGGGAAGGTCGAGAAGGGTAGCCCCCTCCCAGGTCTCCAACCGACAGCCCGTGAGAAGTACTAGGCAAAACGAGACCGAGGGACAGAATCTTGAGCGCGGGATAGTGCAGCGTGCTCGGTCTGCTATTCATGTTCCGAGTGACGACGATATAGAGAGCGAGGAAGCCTAGTCAGATCTAAGGCGACATCTGGAAGCTAGTCGAAGCTTGCGTAGATCGCCTGCCAGGACACAGCGGTCACAGTCCCACAAAGGAGATAGGCGCAGGTCGCCAGTTGGAGACGATAGGCGCAGGTCGCCAATTAGGGAGGAAAGGCGCAGGTCGCCTATCAAGTCAGTAAGGTCGCCCTCTCACAGGGACAGAAGGAGCAGACAGATAACTCCCCCTAGGAGTGAGAGGCAAAGATCCAACGATGTCCCCCAAGATAGGGATGACAGGCCAGACGCTAGGGAATGGCTAGTGTGGAAGAAGAAGTTTGAACAGTGGGAGGCTGAAAAGAAGGATGATGCTGGAAAGGGCGAACGAAATGATTTTGCTCTTCGTCCCTTATCTAAGGAGTTGCTCGACTGTCGACCTCCTCCCGGCTTCAGGTTACCTGTTCTGGAAAAGTATTCGGGTGCAACCAACGTCAAAAGCCATATACAACACTTAGAGGCTACTATGTGCTTTGTCTCCAACGAGGACGACATGATGTGTAAAGCACTTACTAGCACCTTAACTGGAGAAGCTCTTACTTGGTTCAATTGCTTGGCCCCAGGTTGCATCTCCACTTGGTCCTACATGAGGAAGAAGTTTTTGGAGCGATTCTCGACAGCCGGAGCTCATAAAATGACAGTCACCGATCTGAACAACTTGGTACAGGCAAAAAATGAAAGCTCCATGAGCTACTATACCAAGTTCAAGGAGATGGTCGACAAAATTGAGGAGGACCTCACAGATAGGGAGGTAATCAATTGTTTCAGGAATGGAATTGCTTCTGCAGATATGGACTACGAGCTGACAGTCCGAACTGTGACTACTCGTCAAGATTTGTTCGAGAAGGCCTACAATGTGGCATTGGCCGAAGAGAGAAAAGAGAAGAAAAATGGGAAAGGCCCCAAGGCTAAGGTCGTTGATTCGGATAAGGACTCAGCCAAGAATGGAGGAAACAATAAAAATGGCAAGAATAGAACCAGGGCGACTGAAAAAGTGCTCGAAACTTTCACTCCCCTAACGGTGAGTCGAACTAAGATAATGAATACGGTCGAGCTAGGCCCACCTGCCCCAATGAACCCAGGAAATAAGTTCAGACGGGATAACAGCAAATACTGCGAGTATCACAAAGATACGGGTCATACTACGGAGGATTGTATGAGTTTGAAGCGTATCATTCAGAGGTGGGTCGACCAAGGAAGGCTCGATGCATATGTGAAAAGACCTCAGGCAGGCGGTGGTGAGCGAGTTGCGGGTGGACACCCAGAGCCGAGGCAGCCTAGGTTGAACTTGGGTGTTATCACGGAGCAAGCCAGTAACACTGCCATCAAACACAAGATATTCCAGCTCAGCAAGGCACCTCATGTACCCCCTATAAGCTATGTCAGAGACGATATGATTAGTTTTTATCCAGACGAGCTGGCAACCAATGTAGCTGCTAGAGAGCAGGTTCTCGTTATCCCAGGATTAATAGATGGGTGTACGACGAGCAGACTCTTGATAGACACGGGGGCCTGCAAAGACATTTTGTTTTACAAGACATTCCAGGAGATGGGACTCTCAAATGAGCAGCTCGAGCGGTATGATGGCAGATTGGAAGGCTTCACCAACCACCGGGTCGATGCAAAAGGACAAATTGAATTGGACGTCGACATAGGCTAGCATCCCTACAGGGTCGTCTCCAAGGTAAAATTTATTGTCATCGATGTGAATAGTGATTATGCTGCTATTCTTGGTATCCCTGGCCAGGTCGCACTTGGAATGGTGGCCTCGATCCCCCATCAGCGAGTTAAGTTCCCGACGTTAGCTGGAGTAGGCTGCGTACGAAGTACAGCACGCGAATACCTTGACCATGTCCTACGAACTAGGAAGAAGAGGGAACTGGAAATTGAAACCGCTGAAGGATATTTGAAGATGTCAAAATCAGTCACCACAACTTCTAGACTATCTACTATCACCAGGGTGGAAGAGTCGACCTATCGCTCACATGACGAGGTCATGACTGAGTCGACATGCCACCCTGAACCCCCCATGATCGATCCAGATACAGTTATGGTCGACCAAGTCTTCATAGGCGAGCTATGCCTCCAAGTCGACAATAACTCGGGGGCCACCACCAGTGAGATCGCTGCTGAGCTGGACGATATGATTGGTAAAGAAGCTCCACACTTGGGGGCCGAGGAAAGACAGAGGGTTCGAGAGATCATTATCGAAACCCTACAATTCAGAGATGGTCCAGAGCTAGAGGCTGTAGACGAGCTAGAAGCAGTGATCACAAACCCTTCCTATCCTGAGCAAAAAATCGATTGGAGACGATTTGTCACTGAAGAAAGATTGGAGATTGTCGAGCTACTCAAGGAAAGCAACAACATTTTTGCTTGGCGAATAGAAGATATGAAGGGAATCAAGGAAGAGGTCTGATGGATGTGTATTTACCCATCCAAATGATGCATTTTTAGGCTTTCTTTGCGTTCGATTCCCGAGTTTTATGTATATTTGATATGGTTTGTTAGTGTTTTGATAGTTCAGGGGCTGAAGCGCAACAATGTTGAAATCTGGGACAAAACTGACATTTGGAAGCTTTTGGACTAAATTGGAAATATTGGAAAATCCAGGGACTAAACTGGAAATACAGAAATTTGGGACGAATTTGATTTATAAAAATTCATGAGTTAAAATGAAAAATAAAATCTCAAGGAGCGAAGTGCAAAAGAAGTCATTATAGTGGTCAAAGTGCGGTTGCAAAATGGCGAGACGAACCGAATAACAAATTGATACAAATCTAAGCAAGGGTTGGCCGGCCATTGCAAGGCATTCATGGGCCACGGCTGGAGCAGCAAGGCAGTGGCTGGGCCAAGGTTGGGGCATTTTGGGGCCAATCTGGCCAAGAACAGCACAAAGGAAATTCTCGGCCAAACTCACTAATAGCGAGGGTGGTCGCGCCGAGGCATCGTGGGCGGCCGCGCTTAAGGGAAAATCCTCGGCCAAAACTCACGGCCAAGTAGGGCGAGCGCGCCAACAAGCAAGGGCGGCGCGCTTCTTCCGACGTCTTCAGCACCGTATTCACGTATGACTCAAGGGCAGTATCGTATTTTCTAAGCCTTGGCACACAGTCCTTGCCCTAATTCTTTATAAATTGCACAGCAGCCACGTAGAAGCATATATATATATTGATATCATATACTATATCATATTCTAGGGCTTTTAATTAGATAGTTTTATTTTCTTTTCTTGGAACAATTGAAGAAGAAGATTTATTCATCATTCCAGGTTTGATTATTGTAAATTATGAGTAGCTAATTTATTAGATTTGTAGATTGGGTTGATCTTTACCGGATTTCTATGCAATTATATTTTTAATTCTTTCGATTTAATTCCTTCTAGTTCATCAATAGATTTTAATTTCTTGTTCTTAGATTCGAGACGTATGTTAAGATACGAACTCATCTTTGAATAAATGGGTATTTATTGAGCCATTAATTTGGGCGATTTATACATTGACCACTATTGATTGAATAATTTGGTGTCTTAGTAATAGAAGCGGATCAATATTAGGTTCTTTTATTCTTTCGTGATTAACGTATTCTTGGCATATTGTGGAACCGTAATAGAATTTACAATATTAAGAGAGTATTTAGGATTGTAATCCGGCCACATAACCGTGTCGATCTTAGCTAAAGTGAATGAACCCTAGAAGTTGAGTTAATGTTTTATAAGTAAAATTCTGCATAGAATGATGGTGAAGTGAAATCCAAACTACGAATCTCTGCTCATAATCTGTTATCTCGCTTAGTTAGTTTTTGTTATTTAATTTATGCTTTTAGTCATTAATCAAATCAATATAAACTGTGGTTACTTATTCACTGCTTCCGCTTTACTTGTTTACCAACGAGTCTCTGTGGATTCGACCCCTGCAATTGCATACTGCTACACCGGTAGTGAGTACACTTGCTCGGTTTTTATTACAAGAGGGAGTTTTCCTCCATCAAGTTTTTGGCGCCGTTGTCGGGGACTTGTTACAAGTAAACAAGTAGGTTAGGTAGTGAATGCAAGGTCGTCGTTCTTTGAAGCCTACATTGGTGCCATTAGACGACAACATAAATAGACTTGAGGAAGAATTTGAGGGCGATCCCCTCTTTAATCCCCTCTTTTCAGATTCGGACATCGAATCAGAATCCTTCACCACCGAGGTAGAGGAAGAGAAAGCCGAGATGGTAGAACCACCGGCACAAACTATGAATGATTTCCTGAGACCTAGGGTAGACACATCTACATCTTGCATAGTGCTGTCCGATGCAGCCAAAAATCTAGAGGTCAAAGGACAATACTTTGCCATGTTACCAAGCTTTCAAGGATTGCCTGGTGGTGAGGATGCACTTACGTTCCTTAAAGAATATATTATTGTTGTTTCTCAATTTTTGTTAAGACAGGGAGTGACTGAGGAGCAAATTAGATTAAAGTGCTTTCCTTACACTCTTAAGGGAGTGGCTAAAACATGGTTGATGATGCTTGCACCGAGCAGCATTAGTACTTGGGGAGAATTGCAAGATGTGTTCCTTAAAAGATATTACCCACATCATCTGTTGGCTGGGTTTAGACAGAAATTGATGACATTTTCCCAAGATGTGGGGGAGCCATTTCATGAGACAATGGTCAATCAATGGTTGACAATGCTGCTGGAGGCTCGATAGGAGCCAAGACCCCGGATGAGACTAAAGCTTTATATGAGATGTTGAGTGCTAATTCTCAACAAAAGAGCTCGAGGGGTAGAACAAGGGGGTATTGGATTTGACTGCTACTGATAATCTTTCCAAGCAAATTGCAGTCTTAAGTAGTAAATTTGATAAATTGACTGCCTGTGGCACTTCTGCTAGTGCCAATGTTATTACTGATTATTGTACAAATTGTGGTTTATCATCTCATGTTACTAATAAGTGTCCAAGTGCAGCAAATTTTTCTTATCATACTGAACAGGCACATGCTTTCAATAGATATGGACAAAGGCCACCACCCCAAGGTAACCAATATGGCAATTACAATCCATGGGGTGGCCATCAAAATCAGCAAGTAAAACCCCTTCATATGCCGCAGCCTGGACAACATGGTAGTGAACCTTGGGAGCTGGCAGTGCAGCAGTTAAGGATGGAGATGCAGCAAAGCAATAGAAACACAGAAGCTGCGTTTGTAAAGGTGGGCACACAAGTAGAGCAACTTGTGAAGGTTGCTCAAGAGTTGATGAAAGAGAAAAACCCACCGGAACAAGCAAAGTCAATCACGACAGTGTGGGATGAAAGTGAGGAAATTGAGGAGGTATTTCTTTCTTTCCTTGATAATTTTGAATGTGATAATATTGATAAAGTTAGTGAGGAAGAGGATGAGATTGGGGAGGATCAATATGTATTTTTTGCATTAAATTTAGAAACCCCTCCCCCCAATGTTGTGAAAACCACACCCAAGAGAGGTGTGGAGTTTGAAAAGATTAAACATGTTCAAAAAGACCCTGGGTGTTTCACTATCCCAATTTCTTTAGGGGGTCAAAATTTTAGTGGTTTGTTGGATCTTGGGGCAAGTGTCAATGTGATGCCCTTTCATGTTTTTAGAAGTTTGGGGGTATGTGAGTTGAAACCACCCATGAGAGACTTGCAATTGCCGGATCTCTCAATCAAGAGACCTTTAGGGGTCCTTGAAGGGGTGTTGGTAAAAATTGATAAAATCATCATCCCCATTGATTTTTATGTAATGTGCATGGAGGGATCAAGTGAGGAGCAATTGAAAACTCCCATTCTGCTTGGGAGGCCATTTATGTTTGACACTAAGGCCACCATTGATGTGTGTCAAGGGATGGTGTCTTTGAGAGGTATGGGGGAGGAATGCAAGTTTTGTATGATTAAAAATGATAAGAACCCCTCCCCCAAAGATGGTTTTGTAGGAGCCATAACTGATTTTCCCATTTTTAAAGATGATGTGAATGGAAGTGAGAAAAGTGGGGATAATGCGGACGTTTGTCCCGTGGCTAGTAACATTAAAGCCGACCAATACTCTAGGAGAAACGGGTCGTATCACTCCCCACACGACTCCCATAAAGAGTCGAATCCATCACATCCACCACAAGGGCCTTCAAAATCGAGAGTTAGTGAGGAGAGTTATAGTGATTTATCTGATTCTATATTTTTAAATATTTTTGTGCATGATAACTCTCTTGATCTTGGTTGTGAGAATGGTGTTCTGCAGGTTGCAGAAAAAGTTGAGTTTGGGGGTGGACACCCCATTAAAAAGAAAAGAAAGAGGGGTAAGCACATGCGTAAAGTTTTAAAAATAAATGTGGCTTTACCCCTACTTGTTGACAATGGAGAGCTGATTTGGAAAGAGAAGGGCATTTGTGCCCGTGAGGAAAAGAGATGGTCCAAAGGCCGCAAAGCAAAGGCCAAGTAAGCTTGGGATCATAGTCGGGCTAACGACTTTAAACAAATGCGCTGCTTGGGAGGCAACCCAATGAGGTATGTTTTATTTCTTTATGTTAATTATTGTCTAGTAGTGTCTTGCCATCTTTCGAACTTGAGGCACGCTTTTGTTCTCTTTGCTATGAGGACATAGCATGTTTTGAGTTTGGGGTGGGCAACTCTCCGAGTTTGTGGGTTTATAGGGGAGTGTATATAGTGTCACCCTCTAAAAAAATAGAAAAATTTTTAAAAAAAAATTGTTCTTTTCATAGTTGGGATGTTGGCCAAAGTCTGTGATGATTAGAGTGTGCTTGAATTTTAGAATCACATGTGTTATCATTAGTGTGGTGATTGGGATTGCATTGAAACATTTAAATTATGATTGCACCACCTCTCACTTCCGTATCATTTTTCTTGGTCATTGTCATCAACTTAGGTGCCTTTTATGGGATCACTTTGTGTATTCTCCAGGTCCCTAGAACATGTTTGCATGATTGTCAATAACACGTCAATAAGTTACTTGATATATATGGCTATTCTTTGAATCCCTTTTTGTGAGCCTTAAACTTTCTAGTCACTAAAAATTTCTGCTAGAACCCCTTTTGAGCTTGAAAAAGAATGGAATCTCTCACAAAGTGGGGGGTTATCTTAGACCACCATTCGCCTTCTTTTGTACCCTCATTGTTCTACCCTTTTAACCGATACACAAATTTATTTTTTCTCACCTTTTCAAGAAAGTGAAACTAGGGAATGAATTGGGAATTGTGGGTGAATTTTGGAAAATCAAGGGTGGAGTGGAAAGTGGTCACGAAAATAAAGTAAAGGGTCATGTTATGTAATGAAAAGAGGGGCTTGAAAAAAAAATATTGAATGCACAATCTTGGTGATAAAATTGTGCAAAGCAAAAGAAAAAAAGAAAAAAGAAGAAGAAAAGCCCTCTCTAATGTCAAAGTGGAATTGTATTTCAAAGTGACCAAAGGAAGTAGTGGAATGTGCTCAACCCCATGTCAATGTATGAAAAAGTTTTAGTTTGTGGGTTGGCACATTGAAGAAGTAATAAGGGTGAGTGGAGGATGTATTGTTAAAAGATGACTTTCTAGTTTCACTTTCTTATCTTCGTATGTCCTTACCTTCATTTGTAACCATGAACCTAGCCCTTGCGAATCGTCGCACTTATCTTTTAAGCCATATTATTCTTTCAATGTCGAGTAACCGGGTTGACAATCGTGTAAATGTGCGTATGAGTGTCCTTTTTGAGTTGTATTGTCTATGACATATTTACTTAGAGCATCGCTTAGTGAATCCATAAACAATCTGAGGTTGTTGGCAATGACCTCCCATAATTCATTCATCATTCAGGCCGCGGTGGAAAAGAGTGAGTTTTATGCTTCAATGTGATTGTAATCTCATTACTGTGGTGGCACTTGTTGATTATGTGTGTTGGTAAGGATCTGAGACTTTTGTGGCCAATGAATCATCTGTGATAGAACATCCCAAAAATAAGTAGTTTGTTTTAATGTTTTATTTAGAGTAGTTTTATTTTATTTCTTTTAGTTTAGTTTTACTCGGGACGAGCAAAAGGTTAGTTTGTGGGTGTTTGATGGATGTGTATTTACCCATCCAAATGATGCATTTTTAGGCTTTCTTTGCGTTCGATTCCCGAGTTTTATGTATATTTGATATGGTTTGTTAGTGTTTTGATAGTTCAGGGGCTGAAGCGCAACAATGCTGAAATCTGGGACAAAACTGACATTTGGAAGCTTTTGGACTAAATTGGAATTATTGGAAAATCCAGGGACTAAACTGGAAATACGGAAATTTGGGACGAATTTGATTTATAAAAATTCATGAGTTAAAATGAAAAATAAAATCTCAAGGAGCGAAGTGCAAAAGAAGTCATTATAGTGGTCAAAGTGCGGTTGCAAAATGGCGAGACGAACCGAATAACAAATTGATACAAATCTAAGCAAGGGTTGGCCGGCCATTGCAAGGCATTCATGGGCCACGGCTGGAGCAGCAAGGCAGTGGCTGGGCCAAGGTTGGGGCATTTTGGGGCCAATCTGGCCAAGAACAGCACAAAGGAAATTCTCGGCCAAACTCACTGTAAACGAGGGCGGTCGCGCCAGGCATCATGGGCGGCCGCGCTTAAGGGAAAATCCTCGGCCAAAACTCACGGCCAAGTAGGGCGAGCGCGCCAACAAGCAAGGGCGGCCGCGCTTCTTTCGACGTCTTCAGCACCGTATTCACGTATGACTCAAGGGCAGTATCGTATTTTCCAAGCCTTGGCACACAGTCCTTGCCCTAATTCTTTATAAATTGCACAGCAGCCACGTAGAAGCATATAGTATATATATTGATATCATATATCATATTCTAGGGCTTTTAATTAGATAGTTTTATTTTCTTTTCTTGGAACAATTGAAGAAGAAGATTTATTCATCATTCCAGGTTTGATTATTGTAAATTATGAGTAGCTAATTTATTAGATTTGTAGATTGGGTTGATCTTTACCGGATTTCTATGCAATTATATTTTTAATTCTTTCGATTTAATTCCTTCTAGTTCATCAATAGATTTTAATTTCTTGTTCTTAGATTCGAGACGTATGTTAAGATACGAACTCATCTTTGAATAATTGGGTATTTATTGAGCCATTAATTTGGGCGATTTATACATTGACCACTATTGATTGAATAATTTGGTCTGTGCCGTAATAGAAGCGGATCAATATTAGGTTCTTTTATTCTTTCGTGATTAACGTATTCTTGGCATATTGTGGAACCGTAATAGAATTTACAATATTAAGAGAGTATTTAGGATTGTAATCCGGCCACATAACCGTGTCGATCTTAGCTAAAGTGAATGAACCCTAGAAGTTGAGTTAATGTTTTATAAGTAAAATTCTGCATAGAATGATGGTGAAGTGAAATCCAAACTACGAATCTCTGCTCATAATCTGTTATCTCGCTTAGTTAGTTTTTGTTATTTAATTTATGCTTTTAGTCATTAATCAAATCAATATAAACTGTGGTTACTTATTCACTGCTTCCGCTTTACTTGTTTACCAACGAGTCTCTGTGGATTCGACCCCTGCAATTGCATACTGCTACACCGGTAGTGAGTACACTTGCTCGGTTTTTATTACAAGAGGGAGTTTTCCTCCATCAAGGTCGCTGTTCACAAGCTGGAGGTCAACCCGACCATAAAACCCAAACCTCAGAAACTGAGAAGCTTTGCTCGCGACAAAGAGGAGGCTATAAAACTCGAGGTACAAAAACTTTTGAGTGCAGGTATCATAAAGGAGGCTACACATACAACCTGGTTACCAATGTAGTTATGGTGAAGAAGTCAAATGGGGAGTGGAGAATGTGCATCGACTTCACCAACCTCAATCTTGCCTGCCCAAAAGACAGCTATCCTCTACCTCGGATTAACAAGCTCGTTGATTCTATTGCTGGACACTCCACACTCAGCTTTCTCGATGCCTATTCAGGCTATCATCAGATCAAGATGCATGAAGATGATATTGTGAAGACGGCGTTTCAAGCTGCTGGAGGAATTTACTGCTATAATATGATGCCATTCGGGTTAAAGAATGCAGGAGCGACTTATCAGAGGATGGTAAACAAGGTCTTTGCTTCACAGATTTGCCGAAACATGGAGGCTTACGTGGACGATATGGTTATTAAAACTAAGGCCGGACGTCATGTGGTCGACTTAAAGGAAACATTCGCCAATCTACGAGCAAACGACATGAAGCTTAATCCGAGCAAATGCGTATTTGGAGTAGCAGCGGGCAAATTTCTTGGCTTCATGGTATCTCAGCGAGGAATTGAAGCCAATCCAGAGAAGATCAAGGCTCTAGTCGATATGCAGGAACCCACGAGTATAAAGGAGATGCAGCGGCTTAATGGTAGGGTGGCAGCCCTATGTCGCTTTATAGCCAAGTCGGCAGAAAGGTCACTCCCCTTCTTCAAATCATTGAGGGGGACGGAAAATTTTGAGTGGACAACCGAATGTCATTCGTCGTTCCAATAGCTCAAGGAATATCTCGCTACTCCACCCCTATTGAGCAGCCCGACTGTTGGTGAAACTTTGTTTGTATATCTATCTATGGGTGACCAATCAGTTGCAGCTGTTCTGGTTAGAGAAGAAGATGGGCTTCAAAAGCCCGTATATTATGTTAGCAAGGCTCTATCCGATGTTGAGGGCAAATATTACAACGCAGAGAAGGTTGCATATACCCTGGTAGTGGCCTCAAGGAAGCTACGAGCTTATTTCTTGGCTCACCCCATTGTTGTGCTCACAAATGCACCCTTGAGAAAAATTTTACATAATCCGGAGAGTTCGGGTCGCTTACTCAATTGGTCAATTGCTCTTACAGAATTCGACATCGAGTATCGACCTCGAAAGGCTTTGAAGGCTCAAGCCTTGGCAGACTTCTTGGTCGAGCTGACGTTCACCAAGGAAGATAGCGAGGTGCGAGCTCAGAAGGAGAAAGCTAAGGGAAAGGAACTAGAAGCCCAGCCCGTCACTAGTCTACCCGACGACTGCTGGAAAGTTTACTCAGACGGATCAGCTACGAAGAACGTCAGTGGAGCTGGGATAGTATTGATCGAACCAGAATCAGGGACAGTCTATGAGGAATAATTGAGGTTCAAAATTGAGGCCTCTAACAACCAGGCGGAGTATGAAGCGTTGGTCGCAGTCATCGAGTACGCCAAATGCTTTGGGGAATCCAAAATCATAGCTTATTGTGATTCCCAGCTGATATTCAACCAGGTCCGAGGGGAGTACGAGGTGCTGAACTCTACTTTGATCAAATATTGCGACCTGGTGAAGGAATTGATAAAAGACTTAGAGTTTTGGGAAATTCAGAGGATTGGTCGAGAGGATAACGAATTGGCCGACCTACTCTCGAAGCTGGCTACTTCAGACGAACCACATGAAGAGCCTATCTCCTACCTCGAGAATCCAGCATATGAAAGGGTTCAAATTCAGTGTGTGGAGGACACCTCGAGAAACTGGGTTTATGACAAGTGTTGGATCGAAGAAATGAAGGCATACTTAGAAACAGGCGAGCTCCCTGAGGACGAGAAGACAGCTCGAGCCATCAAAAAGAAAGCTCTGAGATACGTTGTTCAAGGAGACATGTTGTTCAGGAGGTCATATACTAGGCCATTGTTGAAATGCATTCACCCCCAAGAGATCACTCAGTTAATGCACGAGGTGCATAGTGGAATTTGCGGTGGACACCCGGGGGCCAGAACTTTAGCCGAAAAATTGATCACTTTAGGGTATTACTGGCCACACATGAGAGCTGACACTCATGACTTTGTTCAGCAATGTGACCAATGTCAAAGGTTTGCCAACCTGCCTCATCTACCTACGACTGGGCAAACTCCAGTGATCGTTACTTGGCTGTTAGACATGTGGGGCATCGACTTGATTGGACCCTTCCCACCCGCCCGAGGAAACTGCAAGTATGTGATCGTTGCTATTGATTATTTCACGAAGTGGGTCGAAGCAAAGCTACTAGCTCGCATCACAGAAGAAAATGCCATCAATTTCATTCATGACTTCATCTGGTGTCGATTTGGGATCCCCCGAGCTATAGTGTTGGACAATGGGCTACAATTCTCCCGAGCTTTCGAGGAAGAAATAAATCGAGTAGGGATCAAACATTGGCAATCATCTGTCGCCTATCCTCAAGGCAATGGGAAAGCTGAGGCAGCAAACAAGCTCGTCCTATCTTCACTCAAGACGGGCTTGGTGGGTCGACGTAGCAACTGGTTGGACGAACTCCCCCTTGCTCTTTGGGCAGTTCGTACAACCACTCGGGAGCCTACGGGGGGAAACCCCATTCGCTCTTACATACGGGTCGGAGGCCATGGCACCAGCCGAGCTGCGATTTCTTACAGCCAGAGTGGTTTTCTTCGATCAAGAGCAGAACGACGCCAACAGATTGATCGACTTGGATTTGATAGACGAGAAGCGAAACACAACCTACTTACGAATGGTCAACTACAAGCAGAGGACAAAGAGTTACCATGATAAGAAAGTAAAAGCGATATCATTCCAAATAGGTGACCACGTACTAAGAAAGATCAAAGCAACAGGAATGAGAACCCAGCAGAACAAGTTATCTCCCAACTGGGAAGGTCCCTACATTTTTACTCGAATCATCAAGGAAGGAACTTACATGATTGCTCATCCAGGTAGTGAGGAGTTGAAGCACCCATGGCATGCTACTTACCTTCTCAAATACTACTTCTAGTTCAACTCTCTAGTTCAGTTCAAAGTTAGTGCAGTTTCCAAGTTTGAATTTGTCATAGTTCTAGCTCTCCGTTTGATGTAAGCATGTTCCTACTTCAATAAAAATCGCAGTTCTATTCGACCAAACATTGTGTTACACTTTCCATTAATTTCAACAGACTCGATTCTTAATCAGTCTCATTCCAACAAGCTCGATTCCTAATCAGCTTCGTTCCTTTAACAAGTCCGACTCTTAGTCGACTTCGTTCTAACAAGCTAGACTCTTAGTCAGCTTCGTTCTAACAAGCTCGATTCTTAATCAGCTTTGTTCCTTTAACAAGTCCGACTCTTAGTCGACTTCGTTCTAACAAGCTCGACTCTTAGTCAGCTTCATTTTAGTGAGCTCGACTTTTGGTCAGCTTCGCTCCCTTAAACAGATTCGACTCTTAGTCAATCTTGTTTGCAAAAACTATACAAGTCCGAGGTCGATTAAGTTATCAAAAAACCAATCCGATCAAAGACTTGGAGCGACTTATTTGTCTTATTAAATCTAGCTCGACATGTATTCGTGCTATAATCAAAAGCATGGAATTCAAATTATGAAAGTCAGCTATGATTAAAATAAAGGCTCAGTCCCCCAAAAAGGGCCAGGACAAGAGCAAACCAAAAATGTATAAGTAAGATGCCTCCCAAAAACTGGGCCAAGGCATCAGCATTTACAAAACAAAAGCAAAAATTGTTTGGGACTTGTTTGTTACATAACCATTCAAATTAAGATTCAAGAAGACGGGTCAGCTTCAACCTGGTTACTTGTGGTAGCCTGATCATCTACGGGATCTTCTTGCTGCTGGGGGCCAACGGGTTTACCCGACTTGGAGAATCCATGTCTGGGAGTGTCGCCATCAAAAGCTGGCTCGTCAGGCTCCTCAAGCTCAGCTAAAATAGTGTTGAAATTGACGGGTTCAACAGGAGGAGGGACCCAAAGTTCTGCTTCTGCCTCTGCATCATCCTGGGCAATAAGATCCAAGTCGTTATCATTATAAGGCACTAAGTGATGGCCCTGACGAGCTGCCGTGTTGTATTAATCCTCTGATGCCCATTTAGCCAGCTACTCAACTGATATATCAATAGAAGGGTCCACCATGATACATCGAGCCATATGGCTCCAACCCACATCAAAAAATCCTCTTGCTTTGTCAGTCACGTAATCGTGGAGCTCGTCACTCTCCTTGTAAGCTTTAACGGCCTCCTTACCGGCTACTTCTTTTGCAGCATCCACAGCAACTTGTAGCTCAACCTCCCACTGAAGTCGAGCAGTCTTGAGATCCTCATGCTTCTTGGCTAGAATAACAGTGCCTTCTTCCAACTGCTGGGTCGCCAGTTCAAGGTCATGCGACATCTTCTTCTTATCCTCCTTGAGAGTGGCAAGCTCCTTATTAGCTTCTCCCAGTTTACTCCAGGAATCTTCCTTAAGCTTAATCTCATTGTCCTTCACAAGCTTCAGGGCATCATACGCCGAGTCAAGATCAGAATGTGTCTCCTTCAACTTATCATGCTCATCCTTCAGCTTAGCATGGTCCTCCCCCAGCTTATTCAACTCCTCATTTTTGCGAGCCAGCATGTTCTTGGCCAGCTTCTCTTGCTCTTTCGCAGCCTTCCAGTAGCTGGTAGATAGCTCTATCATGGCAAGAGACTGAAACGACGAGTAAAGAAAGGGGATTAGGTCGACCAGAAGTAAGGTGGAGACTTTAGACAAGCGAAAGAAATGAAAGACAGCGATACAAAAAATTACAAGTGTTACCTCGGAGTGGGCTAGCCCGACCCTAGCACGGCAGGCTTCTGGAGTCAGGGCTCTATTGGTATATTTCTTGACCAAATCTTGGTCAGCTCCCCTCCTTACGACCACCTGAACGTATTCCAGCTCGGGATACTCCCTAGCCAAGCAATTCACCCCAGTAAGGGGAGCAACTTCACTCAATTCGTCGACACGAGCTTGAACTAGCTCGGCATAGGAAACTCCGATAGGAGAGGACATGGGGCCCTTAGCATTAGCACCCACTTGTTCAATAGCGTCTGCCTGCTTGGACGCCGAGCCTACCTGGGACTTCCCAATTTTGATCTTCTTGCTGAGAGGAGCGTCATCCTCTTCCTCTTCCTCATAAATATCTATTATGGGTGACTTGGCCTGGGAATCAGCCTTGGACTTGGCCTAGGAATCAGCCTTGGACTTGGCCTGGGAATCAGCCTTGGACTTGGCCTGGGGATCATCCTTTGACTTGGCCTTAGCCTGAGCTCGAGTTCTGGTCCGGACAACCTCCCGGATCGGCTCCACAGCTTGCTTGGTCCCATCGACCTCAGAAGCATCGCCCTCCTCAACCCCTTGGGCATCTTATCCAGCTCGCTCTTCCCCAAGATCCTCAAGCTCATCTTCTGCAGGGATGAATTGGGTCGTCTCCTGGTCAACCAGTTTCAGAAGATCATTACGTTTGGACCCCTCAGCCTCACGGTTTTCTCGAGCATTGGCAGCCCCGCAGCTTCACTTGCTTTTCCTAATATCAACAGCTCGGCCCATATTAGCCTCTTGAGCAGGAGTCAGAACTGCACAAAATTAAAGCAGCCAAAGTATTAGTTCATCAGTTCAAGAAAGTTCTATGTACGAGCTACGATTTCTACATACGAGCAAATAAACTCCGAGCTAAAAATCGTAATACCAAGTTCTATGTACGAGCTAAGCATGTACAGACTACAAGATCTACTTACAAGTAAAGTATTTACGAGTTCAGAGTTACATGTACAATTCAAGCAAATCCTATGTACGATCTCAAAAGTTCTACGTACAAGCAATAAAAGGACGAGTAAATTCTTACCACCAACATGCTCCCCATGATCTTTACAGTACTTGGGGGTCTTCTGACAGAGCGTGCACTTCTTCTCAAATCTACCCAAGGCATGGGTAACCCAGTCCGGATACCTTAAGCATCTGACAATGGGCACCAGAGGTACCACATCCCCATCTCCAAGCATCATCCCAGCCTGGATGTAGTTATTCTTGGTGGTTCCCAACACCTTCCAACTGATGGGTCCTTTATCAGCCAGCTCGACCAATCTCTTATACAGGTCAGTATGCCAGTAGGGCTCCCAATATTCATGTTCCCTCAATACCTTGGAGCCAGTAATGGGTAAAGGAAACTCCCATCCCAGCCTACTCTCCACTGCCACCACATGGGAGTTCCAACCACCAGCCTTACCCGAAAGGTTCACAAATAACTTAGGGGAGTTTGGTTTGGAGGGGGTGTTGATTCCTGAGTTGACCTTATCAAACTTTACACTGAAAAACTCCCTAAAGACCCTCATACAAGGTTCATACCCCAAGAAGCGACACACCATGGCAAAACATACCAAGACTCTACAGGTATTGGCTCCCAGTTGGAGGGTTAAGGCGTTCGCACACTCCAAAAATTCATTTATGAACGGATCCAAGGCACTACAAGAAAGTGGGGTATTTACGGCAGTCATTTACGGCGACTAATACGCATCCGCCGTATATACATATATATACGGCGGTATACACAACCGCCGTATATATTTATTATATACGGCGGTTTAAGCCGCCGTAAATATGTTACATACGTACATTTGGCATATACGTATATGAGATTGAAGTTATATACGGCGGTATATTATTAACCGCCGTAAATAGTTACTTATTTCGGCGGTTGTATACGCGTCCGCCGTAAATGTTGAAGTTATATATGGCGGTATATTATTAACCGCCGTAAATAGTTACTTATTTCGGCGGTTGTATACGCGTCCGCCGTAAATGTCAATAAATACCGGGAAGCCCAAATTTCCCACACTCATTTCGCGCTTTCTCTCCCTCTCTCTCTCTCTCTCTCTCTTTCTTCTCTTTCTTCTCTCCTCTACCTAGGGCACGAAGCCGACGCCGGTGACCACACTTTTTCCTACCGCCGCCGGTGAAGAACGAATCAGCAGGTATATCCTTTTAATTTTTGGTTTTAATTTGTTGTTCTTGGTGTGGTGGATTATTGAAAATCTTTTTGATTTCTCTCTCTCTCTCCTCCAGCCAGGGCAATTGACGCTGCACCACATCCGAAGTAGACATAGAAAGAGGGAATTGCACTCAAGTTGCTGTCGTTGAGTTTTGAAGTCTTCTGAGGTGAGATTCCGCTTATTTGTCACATTCTGTTAATGTTTTTTTTTCTTTTCGAGATTTTTTTCTGGGTATTGTTCAATTCCTGTATCTGGGTTTTAATCTTGACCATTTCTGAATCTTGACTGTTTTTATTTTTAATTTTTTGGCTGTGTATGTGATTACTTTGAGACGTTCTTACTGTTTTGGGTTTTGATTCGATCTTCGGTAATGGGTTTGTTAATTTATTGATAATTTCAATGAATTTTCCTATTCTGGTGATCAATTTACAATTTATTTGGGTATATCAGTAGTTATCTGTTTGAATATAAAGATTTGTTGTTTTAACGTCTGTGTGGTTGGGGGTAGAAGTTGGTGCAGCGTCCATCTGGTTGGTGACTTGACATTGTTTAGGAAATCTTTCCTAGTGTCATGTCAAATTGAAATGAGATGGTTTTTTTTCTGTTATTTCAAGTGTGAATCACTAATCGACCATCTCAAGGAACAAGAGTACGTAGAGAATAGTTGTCATAGGTTGTTCTAAAGCAACTAGGGGCGTTGTCATATGGAGTACCATACATGTATATGATACTTACAGGGTCAGCAATAATGGGAGGATGAAGCCATAGATAAAATATGCAACTGAGTGAGATCTCTCATCCTCAACTCCATATGTTTTCTCATCTATCCTCCTCGATCTGTAAACCCAAATAATGAACCAAATTTAGTACCAAGAAATAAGGGAGTAAATACCTGAAGGGAAAATTACCGTTGTGCATCAATTCTTTTGCACATCAATCTAGTTCCTTAAATTAGCTTCTCAATTAGGGGGGGGGTGGCTTATGAGAGAGAACAAATGAATGTTGTCATGGGGTTATATTATATCATGGGCCCAAGCTCGACTAATAGGCTAGGCTTCAACAATGTATATTAACTATATCGAACCAAAAGTTGTACATATTTAGACTATGTTTGTTTATGAGTTTATTTTTATTCTAAAATTTGTGTCTCTCAGTCTTATATATAGGTTGTATTTTAACGTTAAAAATATCAAGTCAAGTCATATATGGACAAAAGTTGGATTGATTTGGGTAATCGAATTTCAAATGAGTATATGTCTGGGGTTGACAACTTTCTCGATTTTGCATTCTCAAAAAGTACATTTGGTGTTAAAGAAATATATTGTCCTTGTAAAAAATGCGCAAATCGTTACCAAAAAGACCGTGCAACCGTGAGATCACATTGTATTGAAGTGGGATTTCAAAAAGATTACAAGAATTGGATTAGGCACGGGGAAGAGTACATTTCGGCGTATAAGAATGATAATAATCATAGGACAACTGAAGATGGCATTGAAATTGAATTGGGCGTGCAAGATTGTATGAGGCGAATGGTACATGAAGGGATGGGTATGCCGGATAGTAACCAGTCAGGAATTGAAGAAATCGTACAATCAGATGCATTCACCGCAAAGTTTCTTAGACTTTTGAGAGATGATGATCAAGCCTTGTGGGAAGGGTGTGATAAGTTTACAGTACTCTCATTTATTGTAGAACTTATGCACTGGAAGGCTAATTATCGAGTGGCCGATAAGGGATTTACTTCTTTATTAAAAAATTTCATTAGGGCATTGCCTCAGTCAGCGAAAGTGCCAAGTTCCTATCGTGAGGCGTACAAGATGACTGCGGATTTGGGTTTTAGTTATAAAATGTGGGACGCGTGCATTAATCATTGTATGTTGTTTCAAAATGAGCGAAAAACTTACTAAATGTGAAATTTGTGGAGCCTCTAGATATAAACAACAAGAAGAAGGGGGTAGCGGTGAAGGTGCGGAAACAAGTGGCAAGAATAAACTTCCCAAGCAGGTAGCGATGAAGAAAGTATGGTATTTTCCCTTAAAGCCAAGGTTGCAAAGGTTGTATTGGTCATCTAAGACCGCGACACTCATGAGATGGCATGCCGAGAAAAGAATAGACAATGGTGTGCTGAGGCATCCTGCGGACTCTCGTGCGTGGAAGGAATTCGATGAACGTTATCCATTATTTTCAAGTGAAATTCAGAATGTTAGATTGGGATTAGCATCTGACGGATTTAATCATTTCAGAACAATGACTATATCTCACAGTACTTGGCCGGTTGTGCTTATGCCATACAATCTTCCACCTTGGTTATGCATGAAATGTACCCATATTTCTTCTTGTCGGTGCTTACTCAAGGCCCAAAAGGGCCGGGCAACAAGATAGATGTGTATCTCCAACCGTTAATTGATGAGTTGAAGGAATTGTGGGAAGATGGTATATCAACTTATGATGCTTCAAGGAACGAGTTGTTTACTTTACGAGCTTCACTATTATGGACAATAAATGACTTTCCTGCATATGCAATGTTGTCTGGATGGAGCACTAAAGGTGAATATGCTTGCCCTTGTTGCAATGTGAGACCTCAAGCACGATGGTTGGATCATGGTGGCAAGTATTGTTATATTGGTCATCGACGCTTCTTGCCTAGGAGTCATGCTTTTCGTAAGGATAAAAGCTCTTTTGATGGTACTCATGAAATGAGAGATAAGCCCAAGTTATTGTTTGGAACAAAATTGCTTAAACAAGTTGAAAATATGGAAACAGAGTATAAAATAGAAGATGTTATTAAAAAGAGGAAAAGAGAAGAGGGTGAGAAGCAACAAGCCAAGTTGGAGAAAAGAAAGGTTCCTAAGTTGTGTCACAATTGAAAAAAGAGGAGTATCTTCTTTGAGTTGCCATATTGGGCAAATAATCATGTTCGTCATAATCTTGATGTTATGCACATTGAAAAAAATGTGTGTGATAATGTGCTACATACTCTGTTAGGTACTGCGGGGAAATCAAAAGATAATGATAAAGCAAGAAAAAACCTAAAAGAGATGAATATTCGGAAACCATTGCATCTACAAACGCTTCCATCTGGCAAAGAAATTATGCCTCCGGCTCAGTTCACAATGAGTAAGAAGCATAAAGATACATTCTTAAAAGTTCTAAAGGGAGTCAAAGTCCCTGATGGCTACTCGTCAAACATATCTCATTGTGTACATCTAGAGGAAAGAGCTATTTGGGGTCTTAAGAGCCATGATAGTCATATTTTGCTCCAACAACTGCTCCCTTTAGCTGTTCGAAAAGCGTTGCCTACTTCTATTGTAAAAGCCATCATTGAGTTGGCAAATTTCTTCAGGCAATTATCCTCAAAAGTGAATACATTTGCTGATCTCGAAAAGATACAAGATCGGATGGCTGTCACACTATGCGCTCTCGAGAAAATATTTCCACCAGCTTTCTTTGATGTTATGGAGCACTTGCCCGTGCATTTAGCCGAGGAGGCCTTGCTAGCAGGCCCAATATAATTTCGTTGGATGTATCCGGTAGAGAGGTACATCCATATTAAATTTACTTTGAAAAAAGTTAAATTCCTTTTTACATCTGCTTTAGCATATAAGTAAATGTTTTTGTAGGTTTCTACTTACATTAAAATTATATGTTCGAAATCGAGCCCATTTCGAGGCCTCCATAGCTAAGGCAATTGTGGCCGAAGAATGCATGACTTTTTGTACGCAATATTTGGATGACATTGAGACAAAGTCCAATCGTCCTAGAAGAAATGATGATGAAGGTGATGAGTTAGGCCGCTTTGTAGGAAAAGAAGAGGTAATTACCCTTGATTACATCACACGAGTACAAGCGCATAGATATGTGCTTTTCAATACTGAAGATGTTGAACAATACCTAGAGTAAGTGATTCCTTACATGAGGCTTACATTTCTTATATCTTTTATATTTTAAATTAATACTTAATTCATATTTTCAATCTGCTCAAAATGCATCGTGCACATTTGAGGGAGACACTACCTCGTAATCAACGACATCTTATAGAGAAAGAACATAATGATAAGTTTGTTAGCTGGTTTAAGGATTATGTAAGTATGAAACCACTTTCATATAATAGTTTCAATTTATCGTTTTAAATATTTTCTTATTAAATTTTGTTTTTTATAAAAGGTATGCACGACGAAAGATGTAGTGCCCGAAAGAATTATAAGTCTTGTATTGGGTCCTCATATGGATGCGAGGCGGTATAAGTCTTACATAATAAATGGTTTTCAATTTCGAGTGAAGGATGTCGATAGATGGAGGAAAACTCAAAATAGTGGAGTCATGCTAAATGCAAGTGTGACAAGTTTTGCAAGCCGAAAGGATAATAATCCCATTGTAGGGGATGTTAACTTCTACGGGGAGTTGATTGAGATCCTTGAAATTCGTTATAGCAACTCAATAAGATTTGTATTGTTTAAATGTGATTGGGTTGATAACCGGACAGGCAAGATGGAAGATGAGCAAAAATTTACTCTTGTAAACTTCAATCACAAGTTGTATAAGGATAATCGAGTTGGTGATGAACCATTCATATTAGCATCTCAAGCTGAGCAAGTTTGGTATGTTAAAGATCCTATAGAAAGTGATTGGAAAGTTGTGATGAGGATTACACCAAGAGATAGTTTTGACATATATTCAAATGATGATAAACAAGTTTCAGATTCGATTCCACAATTGGTACCATTTTGCTCACAAAATCTGGATGAAAATGTTGCTAACGAAGAAGCATCGTGGGTGCGAGAGGGAGTTGATGGGGTCGAGATTGAAACTACTAATATCAATGATGTTGATGTTGATATGACCGATAATGATGATGTTGATATGGCCGATAATGATGATGATTAATATTTACTAAGACAATGTTATTACTTAAGTTTCATGTTTCAATCAAACTTGTTATTTTTGTATGATTGAATATTAATATTGTTACTTCTATATAATATGTATTTGTTTAGATCTTATTTGCTTACTATTTACTAAGACAATGTTATTAATAAAATTTGTGTCTCTCCGTCTTGTATATAGGTGGTTTTTGTGTTGAAAATATGCCTCCTAAGGAGAGAGACATGAGAGGGGGTAGCAACAAGAGGGGTAGACAAAACCCGCCGCCAGTAGTCCCAAATGATCCCACTTCCCCTAATGCATCATTAACGTCGTTTATGGGATTGACCCAATTGACCTCCGCTCAAAAGAAAAAATGGCGGAATTTGGAGGGTAGGAAATTTCAAGTCACCACTTTCCTTCATTTGCCGGTGTTGAGGGATTTGGGTTTAGAGACGTTAGTAAAAGAATTGATGACGCAAGCCGGGTTAGGTAATTTCCTGGGGAAGACTCCATCTACGTATTTGAGATATTCACTTGAGTTCCTTTCAACTTTGGAGGTAGGCAAGGGGTCACAAGAAAATTCTATTCGGTTTCATCTGGATGATGAAGCCTATCGAGTGACTTATGATGAGTTGAGGGGAATCTTTAGGGTTGATCAGCCGAGAGGAAACTGGGTGGAGGCTGATGGGGGGACTTGTTTTTTCTTTTCGGAGCTCACAGGATTGCCCTGCAAAAAGAAATACCTTAGGGCTTCCTCTCTTTCTCACCCGGCTTGGAAATTATTTTACAGAGGTCTATCTATGTCTTGGTTGGCAAACGGAGAGCCCGCTCAATTGAATGTGGCTATGGTAAACCTTTTGCGAACAGGGTTGAGGAGTTTTCAGGTGATTCCTGATTGGGTTGATATTTTTGTTCGGAGATGTGAGGCATTTGCCCTTACCAAAAAGGGAAACATATCAATAGGGGGGATGATCACATTGATTGCTCAAGCTTGTGTGGGTGAACCAAAACCCGAGGCGATGAGATTGATGGGGGGGCACGAGTTTTTATTCTGGAGACTGGCTAGTGCAGTATGACAAGTTTGTGAGGGACCGGAGGGCGACAGACAACAGGTCTTTATTGTTTGAATATGGTACTCCCAGGAGGACGGTCCATTGCAGGGTAGGGGCCACATTTTCGAGTGGTGAACAGGCTAGGCATTGGCGTATGCCCGGTGTTGATGATCAAATGGATCCCGTTGATGAGGAGGATGATGAGGAGCAGGAAGAGGAGGATCAGGAGAGATAGGGTGGTCAGGGAGGAGAGCTGAACCAGGGCCAGCAGGGTTCTTTTGATCAATGGGATACCATGAGGGCATTTCTGGAGGAGCAGGAGCGATCAAGGATCGCTCGGGAGCAGAGCCAACATGCTTTGGAGGATGCTAGATGGGGGGAGGTTATCGCTCGGGAACAGAGTCGACAGGCTTTAGAGGATGCTAGATGGGGGGGAGGTGCAGGATCGTTTTGAGGGGTTGGAAGATGAAACTGCCATTTTGGGAACCCGGTATACGCAGCTGGAGGCTTGGGCGATGCAGACAGAGCCCCGGAGTTACGAGTCAGTTTCAGAGGATTATTTGACTATGATGCATTCGAGAGCCACCGCTCGTGCACGAGGCGTTTTCCCGTCAGACCTACTATCAGGGACAAACCTCCGGCTCTCATCAGTGATGTTATTATTTATGTTTCATGTTTCAATCAAACTTGTTATTTTGTATGGTTGAATATTAATATTGTTAATTGTAATATGTATTTGTTTAAATCTTATTTGCTTACTATTACTAAGACAATGTTATTACTTATGTTTCATATTTCAATCAAACTTGTTATTTTGTATGGTTGAATTGAATATTAATATTGTTAATTGTAATATGTATTTGTTCTGCTTCTTTTGATCAAACTCTTATTTCCTACAGGATCTTATTGCAGCAGCTCTCTCAAGTTACTTTCCACCTCTGTCATCTGCTTCTCTAGGTACTCCTTTGATGCCTGTAGAAATTTGAATATATTAAATGAATATCCAATTTTTACTTTGGGATGTCCCCGCCCCGCTTTCCCACCGATTTGGTACCCGCGGGAGCCCCAGCCCCCCCCCCAGTACCATTTTATACTTTTTCTGTATCAAGTAGGGCTTGCCCTATAGTGTTGTTGTTGTTGTTGTTCCTTGTTGTTGTTGTTGTTGTTGTTGTTGTTGTTCCTTGTTGTTGTTGTTCCCCCTGCCCTGCTTCCCCACCGATTTGGTACCCGCGGGAGCCCCAGCCCCCCCCCCCCGGTACCATTTTATACTTTTTCTTGCTTGCCCTATAGTGTTGTTGTTGTTGTTGTCCCTTGTTGTTGTTGTTGTTGTTGTTGTTCCTTGTTGTTGAAATGGATAAAGTTTTTTTTTTTTTCATTATCATACCATTCAACCCCCATTATGGTGATTCTAGTTTCAGATTTATTCATATTTACTGTGTGAATTGCAAAAAAGAGCCCTAATTTATGGCTTGGAAACCCTAAAGTTGATTATTTGGGTATTTGAGTAAAGCTGTTGGTCTGGTTTCCTTCATTCCTTATTGAATCTTATTTAAAGAAATTGAGGTATTCTATTAAAATGGGTTATCATGGAAAATGAGGGTAGTATTAGATTTGTACCTGTAATGCAAATTTTTTGATTTTCCTTACATATTTGCTTGTGTATGGTGTGGTCATTTGCATATTGTATTTTCTCAATGAAATAATCTTACTTTTTTGCTGTTTCAAGAAATTCTTACCTTCTTTTTTTGCTATAGGGATTAACTTCATTGAATTTGAGAACTGTTTGTTGTCTTGAATATACATGAGGCACCATATGGCTCTTGTTTTGCAACAGTTAATCCTCCTGATTTGGAGGCACCAAATGGCTCTTGTTTTGCAACAGTTAATCCTCCTTCTGCTTCTTATGTACTGGTGTTGTTGAAGTGGTAACTTAACATTTGTGATTGCTTATTTGTAATTACTAGATATATGCCATTGTTCTAAGCCCCTATTTCAACCATATTATTGATTAGTCCGTGTGAAGCTAGTATCAATTAACTATTAGTTGAGATGAAATTGTATTTTCCATATGTGAGTATAATGTTGAGATGAAATTGGGTCATTGTTTTTGTTGCTGTTGTTGTTTGCTGTTGGTGTTGTTGTTTTCATTTTGAGTGTTGTTGTTGCTGTTTATAGGTCTTATATAAGATACATAAGACCTATAATAAATTTATAGGTCTTCTACATATATTATAAGACTGTTTTTTTGGGTCCTTTACTTGGTTTATTCAATTTTTGTGCTATAATTGAATTGTCATATGACAGATATGCCGCCAAAGAAAAATTTAATAACAGGTCAGGGCTCGAACCATAAAGGAAGAGGGCTGGCAAAACCAACCAGCAAATGGGGTAAAGAGAGATTGAATATAATATGGAAAAAATATGGTCAACCAGTTGGTGGGAAAATGGCAAAACTAGCTACTCAGCTAGGACATTTTGCTAGAAATGGGGAACATTTCCCATTAACTAAAGAGTGGCCTTAGATGGACCATGAGTGCATAGATGTCGTATGGAATGACGTTCTGGTAAGTTGTAATCCATATTTATTACATAAATCTCTAGTACGTAATCAAAAGTCTTATGATTCTCTAACAATTGTTTTTTTTTTCTTTGTTGAATTGTGTATATAGGATAATACAAATGCGCCTCTGGAGTATTACCCAGATATGAATCTTTCTCTCAATAAAGCGTGGCGTGACTGGAAATACCAGGTGAGACAAGCATATAATAAGTATTACTCAGTTATGAATATTACTCAGTTATGACTTTGTTATGAATATTATATCAGTTATGACTTTGTAATATGGAAATGTCAGTTGAAACAGTTTTATAAGATGTATGAATCCGACCGGGACGCATTGGCTCACCCACCCCGTGGGTGCGTTGCGGATCAATGGGCTGAACTTGTTGCGATGTGGGGTACGGACAAGGCTCGGGTATATTTCAAATTAATCTCAATCTTTTATCGTGAATGTCTTATATAAGTAGTCAAATTAATACTAATATTATCTTCTTCTTTTTTTCCAGGAAATATCAGAAACAAATAAATCGAATCGAGAAAAGCAAGCGTGCCTGAATCGGACCGGAAAAAAGTCCCATCCCAAAGTCATAAAAGAGGTTTGTCATCGTTCAATTTAGTTCTCAGTTGTCAATTAATGTTTCTTTTTGTATCGTATATAAATATATTTTTTTTGGTCAAAATGATTCTATTATAAATTGTACAGAGACGACGAGGGTTTACCAAATGATCGCGTAAGCTTGTTCATAGCTACGCGCACGGGCAAAACACCTGCAGATCAAGAAACCTCTCAAATGATTGTAAGTTAAAGTTTCAACCTTTTCTGTTTCAGTTTTGTTATTCTATAGAATACTTTTTTTCATTTCTAACTTCATTTTCATAATATTAATTAAAGTTAAAATATTTATATTGAACATGTTGCTTTTGTTACAGCAAACGCTTAATGATGCAATTGATGAGCTGCCAGAGGAGCAACAAAACTCTCCCAGAGTGCGCGAAAAGATTTTTACAGGTATGATGGGCACTGATGACCACGGGAGAGTGCGATGTATGGGAGGCGGTGTTAACAAAACTAAGGTGTTTGGTAAATCCCCAACTTCTCAGACAGCTGTATTGGAGGCGGTGGCATCCGTCAGAGCAGATTTTGAAAGGCAACTTCAGGAGGAACGCCGACAAAATGAGGAGCAACGCCAACAATTACAACAATAGATTGATGATTTGAAACGTTTTTTTATGGAACGTGGAAAAGACGGTAATCAATAGGTGGTGATGTATTTCTCAAAGTTGTGGATTTTAGACATTGATTGAATTTTGGATACATTCAACAACTAACTTTTTTGTATAATAGTTATTATGTTTGGAAACATTCAACATTAATTTTGTGTTAATATATAGATTGTAAACATTGATTGCATTTGTGTATTTTTGGTTATATACAGGTTGCATTTGTGTGTGTACAGGTTGAATTTGATTTTTGTGAAAGTATTTTTGGGGAAAGTGAATTATACAGGGCTGGAGGAAAAAAATATTAGGCTTATTTACGGCGGAACCCTTCATCCGCCGTAAATAAAGGCCTAGACGGCTCGTGCCAAAAGGGGGGACGAGGGAACCTGGAGGGGGTGCAAATGGGACGACTCGTGCCTTGGTGGACGACTCGTCCCTAATAAGTCATTTACGGCGGTGAGCACATCCGCCGTATAAAATGGGCATGGACGACTCGTCCACTATGGGGGGACGAGGGAACCTGGTGGGGGTGCAATTGGGACGACTCGTTACGGAGCGGACGACTCGTCTCTTATTTACGGCGGTTACACCTACCGCCGTATAAAGATTACTCAAATACGCCATAATATACGTATGTATTTCATTTATATACGGCGGTGGTATTTCCGCCGTATATAGTATTTAGGGCGGGATAACCGCCGTATATAGTATTTACGGCGATGTTTTATACGGTGGACTATTTACGGCGGCTAGTCCGCCGTATATACTATTTACGGCGGGGCGCGTTTTATATACGGCAGATTTTAACCGCCGTATATAAGCCTCTGTCTTGTAGTGAAGGGCAACCTCAGGCCAACCTCAAACTGGCCATAGAAGAAGGCGACTCTAGTAGCATCCTCCTTATAAGTGCCACCGAACTGGTCCATAAAATCCTTCTTGCTATAGATGGTTACGTCGAACTCTTCCTTGTTCACCTCACATAATTTGTAAATCATCTCAAATTGCGATGGAAAGTTCTGCTTCCCTCTCTTTGGCCTAGGAGCCACATGCCCCCTTTCATTCCTCCCGGGCACAACGGAGGACCCAAAGGCGTTAACAATGCGGGGACTGGAGGAGGTTGAAGCTGAAGCTCCTCCTTGGGTCGTCATATCTGTATAAGAAGAAGAGGAAACAGGGGAATCAGTCCTATACGCAGTCTCAAGGGACCTAGTAAACACACTAAGGTGCTACCTAGATTCCCCCGGAAATCCTGTCCTATTCCTAAGAAAGGAGGGTTTATTGGGACATTGGATGTAGAATACTGCAATGTGGTCAAGGAGTTCATGGAAAAGATTAAAAGATACAATTCTTGGGTCGCTCGTCTCTAAGGCACCTAAGTTCTCTCCTGCAAGCAAGATTAACTCGGTAAAACGCAAACACCACCGGGTTAAAATTGAAGAGCATTCCTCCACCGTCATCTCTCTCCATACCCCATTCAGGTGCTTATAGACTCTCCGATTTACACTACAATAGCCATACCAAGCTCCTGGCTCACTACTAAAAGTCCTAGCCATGGTAAAATCAAAGAAAGCGAAGAAATTGAACCCTAATGCTGAAGGGTGAGAAGAATACCTTAATCAGATAAACGAGGAGTTGTTACTGGAGAAGACGAAAGCTCGATTTAAATCAATTGTTGTTTCAGTTGCCGTCGACGAAGTTATGCAAGAGTTTGGAGAGAGTAAAAGTTCGTAAAGGAGAAGGATTGGGGCTTTTATATTTTCAGTAATTGAGAAGGAAAAGGAAAATTCAAAAGTTTATTTTCCTAATTGAATTCGGACAACAGTTCCCAAGACGGTTCTCAAACGTCAAAACAGTAATGATTACGAAAATACGGCGCTTCAAGTAATCCAATCGTTCAACGTCCAACGATCAGGATTGATCCACGTCATTATCAGTTGAGTAGAAGTCAACCCAAGCGTCGACCTGCGAACTACTACAAGCTTCATCAGATTTCCTTTAACTTCCTGGTCGACAGAGTCAACCTAGAAAGTTGGAGGCCACTGAACATACCAAAAGTGACGAACTAGGCCCAGCGGGTAAAGCCCAGTCATTTATCCACTATTGCCACCACGTTCTCAGTGGCTCTGGCCCGTCAATTACTAGGCCCAAGGCCCATCAATAGGATCAGTCGACTTAAGCTCATTGTCCGACCCATGAGGTCCCGACCTAGCTTGGTCCGACTCTACGATCCAGGTTCTACTTCGGGTACGATCCAGCTCTACCCATCAGTCAGGTCGACCTATTCCCAATAGGCGACCTCGACCCACCAAGCAAGCGTCGACCTAATGAGTATAGGCGCACGATCAGCTCCTTCCATAACTGACTCCCTACAAATCCGGAGCCACACGTGGACACGATCTACCGACATGTAACCGTCCCACTAATTACGGGATTAATGCAGTCATGCCGAAAATAACCGCCCTCATCATGCAACTATAAATACATAACCACTACAACGGTTTTGAGGTAACTGCAATTTTGTCATTTGAATATCTTTGTTCATTTACATTATTTGCTCTCCGAAATATCATACTTACTTTCACGACCGAGGGTCTAAGCCGAAGACAAATTCGGCTAGTCGTGGGTTCTGATTTCAAGTCAAGGAGTCAAGTGATTGGTCATGCCACGTGGAAGAAGATTGATAAGCACATTTCCTGCGGCATCACAACACATGAAAGAAACTCTTACAAATCTCGAAGAACTATAATATCTAACTGAAATTTGTAATAATATCCAATCGAACATCTTCCAACGCTTCATATACTTGAATCCTTCATGTATATTAAGAAGAAAAGAAGAATGAGTGAACGAACAAACGAATATTCAAAAAGATCATATACAACCCCTCTGTTACTAAGGAACATTTGACCTAAAACAGAAGTATAAACCCTTACATTAAATGGATATGCAAAAAATAACAAAACACTCACATATATCATGGTCAAAGTAAGCGATCCAATCCTTATCATTTTCAGTATGGCACGGGGGAGTAGTAAAATCTATTACCAACTTACTACTACAAATGTTTCATTCTAAACTTGAAAGTTTACTGTTTTAAATGTATTACCAAATCATGGACCAAAAGCCAAAACAACTACCATTCTAGATCCTTAATCATTTTCCCTCTCCTCACCATACAACAATTCTCCCCAAGGGGAATCTATGTGGTTTAATTCCTTTCTTGGGTTTCAGGGTCCTTAGGAGTCCCCCGGAGCACATCCGTGCAATTAAGAAAGCAGCACTGCTGGGCTTGCAACCTCAGTGTGGGGAGTTCAAATCTTGGCAGAAGCACTGGAGCAGCCATTTGGTGTTGTAATAGTGATGTAATTGCCTCGCCAGGAGCAGCTGGAGCAGTCATTTGGTGTTGTAAGAGTGTAAATGCCTTGTAGGAGGGCTCCCTTGGGGCCAGGAGTATAAGGGGTGCTGCCACCCTGGCTGCATAGGCACATCCCGCGATTTACCTCCGCCAGCATACTGAGGGGCCGGTACCTGATGGTCCAGGATTGATCCGGCGGCGAAGCTGGGGAACCTGGGTAATCAAAAAGAAAAAAAAAAGTTTGATTCCTCTCTCTCTCTCTCTCTCCCCCTATAATTTATCACATTTTCTCTCCTCTCCTCCCCTTCTCTAATTTTGATTCTTTCCCATGACAAATCTGGACTAACAAAGAAACACACATACACACCAAAATACACCTACACAAACACACAATCCCAGTCACACTCCCACATTACTACTCTTCAATTCTTCAATCCTCTTTCTTTTTCTTTAAGCTAATCAACCCACATTCCAATATACGAAAAGGCACAATATATAATCAAAATTAAATGCTTCAATCCATTACTCGAACCATAAAACAAGGTCAGTCATTACAGAAACATTGCCTTTCAGTATAGAAAGATTACCTTTGATACGGATGCCGACCACCTTTGCCGCGGAACTTCCTTTTTGTCTCCATCAAATGTTCTCTATTTGGTTTCTTTAGTTTCTAAACTAGGTCAACAGCCAATTTATACTAGCTCAACTTCTAACTAGGCCGAGGATAAATAATTACCCCAATTTTCACTAAGTGTGTAACTAAATCAAAAGGTTCAATTTATAGCCCAAAGATTTAAATAAATTAACTCCACAAATCACAATACCATTAAGCCTTTCATATCGGGATTCGTGTTAGCCGACCTCAAATCATTTTGGGACCAAGGTTTTGATGTTGTTTTTGTTGTACAATACCATTAAGCCTTATTATTAAAAAAAATAAAAAAAAACTATTATGAGAACTCATATAGAGAGGGAGGGAACAGTACTTGTTGTTCTCTTTATGATGATTAAGAAGATCAATTCATAGTAAGGTCAAAAAAAAAAAAATATATATATATATATATATATATATATACTCCCTCCGTCCAATTAGTTAGTTCACAGTTACTGTTTACGCGTAAATTAAGAAAAAAATTAGTGGAGAAAATGTTGTGAGTATGAAAAGTGAGGTTGGAGAGAGAAAGTGTGGTAGAAAATAGTGATTTGATTGGTGTTGTGAGTATAAAAGTAAAGTAGGAGAGAGAATTGATTGGTATAAACTTTCCATTTTAAGTAAAAAAACAAAGTGTGAAGTATGTATTTAGACGCCCAAAATAAAAAGTGTGAAGTAAGTAGGTAGACGGAGGGAGTATATATATAAGGATCTGAATTCCCATATAGTTCTCCCAACTGGTCAACAAGGATCAAAACAATGAAACACGAACACGAGAAAAATAGAGAACAAAAGGGGGATTTTCGTGGTTTAGTCTCCTGCCTATATCCACAGACACATCAACGAAATTCACTGTCTAAACGACAAGATTACAAGCTTTATGTACCACCTAATAACCTGAATACATCACTCAAGGTTACAATGGTATACAAATGATTCAATTCACTTGGTATTTGTTTTTAATATCTCACTACAACCTGCAGAATTTTCTTTAACGAATCTGTTGGATTTTTTCTCACACTAGCTCTACTTGTTGTGCCCATTTCAATTTAGACAAAAATCATATTTTAGTCACTAAACTTTAGCACTTTTCAAAATGTGCTCACTCTGTTAATAAATTTGCTAAGAATCTAAAGAAGTTAAGCCACGTGAGTAATGTTTATTGAGTTTTTCCAATCAATAGGTTAACGTTGTTGACATATTTGATAAAGACTACAAATTAATTAATGTAAAATGTCATTAGCACATAGTTTATAGAAAATATTACAAATTAATTTCCCAAAAAAAAAAAAAAAAAAAAAATTACCCTAGATTGTATTTAACGAAAGTAGTCATGTGAGGCCATGTGGTTCAATTTCATTAGATTTTGTAGCGAATTTGTTGATAGAGTGTGAGCACATTTTGAAAAATGTGGAAGTTCAGTGAAAACATTTTGAAAAGTAATAGTTCAATGAGAATATTTTGAAAAAAGTAAAGTTTAGTGTCTAAAATATGGTTTTTGTCTTCCAATTTATACAGAACAATCTACCAGTAAACACCATGACACCCTGTTGTTTTCCCAGAAGAAGGCGGCTCCTCAAAAATCCCTCTTTCTAGAGTACACAACCCACCTAGAAAATCCATTAACCAACTTGTTGGAGATTTTAATTGCTTCCCAACATATACTCTACTAGGATATAGCTTAACTTTCAGGTGAAACCAATATTGTTCTGAAAATAAGGATTTAGCAAAATTTAACTTTTGCTACAAACACAAACTATGAGACACTTGCCTAAAATGCTCGTATGAGGTTTACTCAAATATACTCCCTCCGTCCCATAACCAATGTTACCACATTATAACAACAACAACAACAACAACAAAGTCTTAAACCCAAAATAATTTGAGGTCGGTTAACATGAATCCTCATGTGTCATCGTTAAAGAAAAGATGAAAGGAAAAAAAAGCAAGTTAAAAGAAGAAATCGGAATAAAATTTAGTAAAGGAAAAGAAGAGAAGAAGAAAAAATTGATAGTAAAAGAATATGTAAATATAATATATAGGAAAAAAATAAAAATAAAAAATCAACCCCCATCATCCACATGAATTTTCGCTCTCCACAATAGAAAACACGGAAATTAAGAAAAAGTAGTATAATATTAATAGTGGAGAAGATTTGTGAGTATAAAAAACGAGTAGGATTGTGAGTGGGATAGTTGTGAGTATTACAAGCGGGTCCCATCGAATATAGAAATACTATATAATTTGTCCATTTTGGGTAGTGACATTTGTGATGGGAGGACCAGAAGAAAAAAAAGTACAATTTGTTACAAAACGGATGTTGAATAACCCAAGGCAAGAAAAAAATTGTAAACCAGCAAGGAATTTTGATCAGAATATCATCTTGACCATTTTAATAGTGACTCGAGATTTTCCTAACGATAAGGTGCATCATGGGAGCAATATAGAAAGCATTTTCTCTTCAATATAGGCAGCATTCTCTCTTACTGGAAGAAAACATCATGCTGTCTACCCAACAACTTTGTACGTAGAAACTAAAATCAGCAGGCATTGAACATTTCTAGCTACAGCATATAAAGTGCAGACTATCATGATTATTTTCTTGTTTATTCTTATTCTAATGATTAGTAACTCTTCTTGATGTGTAGGGTTTTGATTACGCCTATTTTCCCTATATTCATATAGCATATCTATGTATCTATGTTTTGAGCAATGAGAATGACAATGGGGTGGGGAGGAAACGAAAGCAAAACACTCTACGGAAGTCCATGTCCGCGTGGGAGGTTATAGTAGAACTTCATCCTGCAAGATGTAGAAAAACTAAGTATCAAAAGTGTACTCAAGAAAGATACATTCTTGATGTACAGAGCCTACCTGAACATCAGTGCCTCAAGTTCATATGTAATCTGAGAGAAGGAAGGCCGAATGGCCGGGGCAGCGGCCATACACCTTCGCATCAACTTAAACAACGAGGGGTGCACATGTCTTAGGATAGCTGGACGGTGACCCTAGGAAAATTTTAAAAAAGTCTGTCAGCAGCTGCAACGAAGTTAGTGATTATAATCAGACAAAAGCTTTTACATACAGACAATCAATGGCTTAAAGATACTCTATATTGGTACTGGAGCGACAGATAACATATTTCTAGTCAATGCCATAAATAAAATTTCAACTTAACAGCAATATAAGAAAAAAATAGGCTAGCAATTGCAGCCATTATGTTTAATGAGGGATGTATATTGACCACAAGCCTCCAAACTCAGAATCCTGCTATTTCTGAGCAATTTCTGAGTAATGACATGAAACCCCAATGTAGGTGAAATTAATCATATATCATGGAATGGTCTGAATGCACTTGCTGCATCACTATTTATACAGCCCTATCACGAGTCTTTCATATTCCATGAAAACTATCTACTGATGCCAGTAACATTTAGATCATGTCACAATTTACCTCTAAAGAATAAAGTCAAAGTGCCAATGACTTTCTCAGGTACAGTTGTTCAAGTCATGGGGCCTGTTCCTAGTGACTTTCTCCTAGTGACAAAGTATAGCTGATTGATTTTGTACCAAGATTATTCATACAGATATCCTTTATCCATTCTTTTATAAATTTCCACTTAGTTTCCCTTTCTCCCTCACATAATGTTAAGTGATGATGGCTGTTTTATCCGCCTGATCGTTCAGCCTGTGGCCCATTTAGCTCGCCCTCTGGTCTGCAAGCCAGGCCAGGCCCTTCATCCAGCGGGTTTATGCACAGGCTGTGCTCCCATGTTGGCACGCGGGCCGGGCAAAGCCTGTAGCCTGTTTAGACCGTTGATCCCGTTTCTTATATGTGTGTGTGTATATATATATATATATATAAATCCACTCATCTTCTCGATTTCTTCAAAAAACAAACTTAGAGCTTTAGAAGTAGCCGACCCTAATGGCCTAATCTGTTCTTCATCTTCTCCACCATTGACAACCCCTCTAATCTCTCACTCTCCTTCTCCCCTTGCACCCTTCTTCTCCGCACCCACAAACAAACTCCACCACAACCCATTGCCTGCCCCATCTCTGACCTACTCCCACCCCAACCAACCCACGCCACTACCGCTGCTAGGTCAGGAGTGTCCTCCCCCATGCCACCTCCTCCAGCCTCTCCTTTCTCTCTGTTCTCTCTTTGTGTTAGGGCCTTAGATGTACAATTATGTAATGCATACTTGCAGCAGTATTTATTGAATTCTTATATTCTTTTAAACTACCTTAGTCACTCTTATCTGTGTGTATATGTTTGGGTTAGGGTTGTGTTATTTTGTCCTGTACAGTACATGAGCATCTTTGTTTTTAAATCTTTCAAAAGGTTACATATATACACACACACACACACACATTCAAAGCCTGTCAAGACCCGACCTAGGACAGGAGGCGGGGCAGGTATATGGGAAATGGGTAGGGTTGGGCCCATTGTGTATTTATCCTGTGACCCGTTTTGGGCTGCTTGCAGGCCGGGCTGCCTGTTTGGCTATCACCAGTATTAAGCATCATTAAACATTTTTCTTTTAGCTTCTACTCTACAAGATGCCCAACGAAACACCATATTTCCAATAAGACTTGCATGTCATCCTTCCAGATCTCAAATTCCCTGATCCAAAACCTTGGAATTGTCAATTTTCTAAATCTCTCCCTTTCCCATTTCTCAAATATTATTTTGTCCCCTACGGCTGCCTGTACGACCTTAATTTTTGTGCTTTTTGGAGAAAAAGAAACTCTTTCGAATATGACAAGCTTGAAATTTGCAGATTTGACTTATTCTTCTAATATTAGCAAATGAATATTTCCATAGTTCAGTTTTCAGCAAGAAGCACCCAGTAGACAAGAGTTCTAGCCAAAATAGGTTAGAATTGACACTCCTAAGTCCCAACAAATGACAAGCTAGAATCTCTAAGCTGGGCAACAAACTGACCATATGTACAACTAAAACACTATCTGGATTTCTGCAAGCTTCCACCTGATAGGGACCTGCAATCTAGTAGCATTGGCTTCTTTTTCGTTTATGTATATGCCTAGTGCATTTGCTCAGGATAATTGCTTTTGGAAAAGCTACAATTGCTTATGTAATAGCTTACCTCCATCTCTTGGAAGACGCTCTCTGGGAAGACTGATTGGAATGCATACATGGTATCAGACTCAACCTGCAACCCCAATAAGTATAAGTATATAACAACTTTATAACAGTAGCTCTCCATCCAGACCACATAAAACAATAGTAATTACCTTGCCCGTCGCAAGCTGCCAAAGAACAAATGCAAAATTGAATATATCATCTCGTTGATCTAATGGCTGCTCCATTGTAGTATTGATAATGGTCAAAACAGGAAAAAAAGATATATTTACAGATTTCAATAGACACGAGAATAGAAATTGAAATATGCAGTAGGAAGTTTTGCTCAGAATTTCAAAAAGATGAAACATCCAAATGCTTGTCAGATAATATCCTTTCAGGGAGTTTCTACAGCACAAAACAGAAGAGCGAAGTGCTTACATGACAAGAATAGAACTATAACAAGAATTGAAGTAAGGTAACAAATAAAATAGATGGCTGAATTCAAATTAAAAGCTCAAACTCTGAATCAGATGCGTATTCCCTTAGTGTAAACAAGATAGAGCTCCAAACAAAGAGGAAATTATTTAATGGAAGAAATATAAACCTGTTGCTGCCAATTTCTCGGTCCAGGCCCATTTGTCGGTACATCGTCTCCCCATAAATCCTTCTTTGTCAGTACACCGCCTAGATTTTGAAACCGAGAGTGACTAAAATCTGCCACCTTCACAACCTAGACAATAAACTAGTGGTTGTTAAATGGAGTAAAGAGGAGAGAAAATATATGAATTTATATAAACTCAATTATGTGAAAAGGAGATAAATCATACTTCCTCCGTCCCAGATAGTTAGTCTCGCTTTAACTTTTATGGTCAACTCAATGAAACTTTGACCACAACTTTATGAAAAACTAGTCCTTATGCAATTCTAAATATAGTTATTGATTCACCATAGGAATATTATCAATAACAATTTTTAGAATTGCATAGGGATAATTAGATTTCATAAATTTATGGTCAAACTCCGATTGAGTTGATCATGAAAGCCAAGTGGCACTATCTTCCCAAGACAGAGGGGGTATTAAATAAACCCAATGCTATTATAATTTAATTGGGTTGTACACTTAGTAAACACTTCAATATTTTATATGATACACAATATCCCCTTCTCCAACACCGTTTGGGTATCATTTGGGTTCTGATTGGGTTTTGTTGAGTTTATTCAATACAATCAGCATCACTCTCGGCAACAGGTCAGATTTAATATCATCTTATATTTTTATTTTTGATAGAAGATGAAACAACATCCTATAGTCAGATCTAAGCATGTTAATAAAATCATCAGCACGAAAAACTTACATTTTGAGCATCCAAAAGTAAATTGCTCAGTTGTAAATCCTTGTGCAGTATATTTTGTCCATGCAAGTACTTCATTCCTCTTGAAATGTCTAATGCAAACTTCACCAACTGAAGGTCCGAAACAGCACCGTTCTTGTTCACAAAGTTAAAAAGGCTCCCACCAGCCATGTATTCTGAAAATACCAGTAAGCGATAAGAGAACTTTTTGATCCAATGCTGATATATAACACATGAAACATTGTTTTTGCTCTTTGACAATCCTACTTTATATCTTCCCAAGTCCCTGACCACAGTTGACTCTAGTTTGTACATTGCATGTACAATGATAAAATTGCACCAAGTATCTTTCCTTATTTAAGAACGTGACATTTATTTTGGGGCAGACTAAAAAGGAAAGTGTGTCATATATTAAGGGACGGAGGGAGTAGTAAAATCTCCACAACATAAATACAATTAAAAGAAGGAAGAGTTTGTCCATGAAACTTGAACCTAATTGTCACAAATCTATTAAGCTAAATGAGAACTTCATGAGGGGATAGCAAAACAAAATTAATCGTTCAGAGGATCCATACCGGTTAATATCAGGAAATGAGGGTAGTGTAAAAACGCACCAACGAAACGAACAATGTTTTTATGTCGGAGAATCCTGCACTCAATAAACTTTAATAAGTACAAGACTTCAGAGTAAAATCTTCTTTTTTGACAATTAAATAAAAGTACATTATATAGAACACAGCAAAATAGGGAGTTACACATGTATACATGGAGATAGAATCATAGAAAGCAACCCAACCAAAAAAAGTTAGGCACAGTATCGGTATTATAAACATGGCTATAACATGGATCATCCGAATTGCTTAATTAAGGTTCATTAATGAGTATCTATGTATAATTAGCATTGACAAGACATCAAACTACTTATTCCATGAAAAGTCAACATCGTCTAGGCACATTTGGTTGAAACAAATGGAACTTCTAACTGCTGCGTGTATGGTTTTGTTGTATCTCAACAGCTCAATTGCTCTTGGGATCACATAGGTAGATGAGCCATCGTCAATGATAATATGCCCCCTCTCAATCGAGAATATGGATAGAATTTACAACGATTTACTACTTTTCCTTCTAGTTGTTGGTGAGCTGAAGTTAAGTGATTTTTTGTCACTTCATGGAATGAATTCAGTAACCACAGATCAGATCCCCTGACGCAGAAGAAGGCTGATAAGCTTCTACTCTTAAAAAAATTGTGGTTTTGCTTGGTCTACAGCTGGTTCAGAAGACTAGTTAAAGGGATATCCTGTTAACTCTATCTGGATCATGGGCAAAGGAATCTTTTGGTTCAATATCTGAATCAAAAGTGTCTTTGATGGGGTCATTTCTAAACTGAGCTCCGATCGTGCTCATACCCATTAAACAGAAGTATGCAAACATAATTGTTCACAATTTCTTAGCAAGATAAACCTTGCAACATAACTTGAACATGGTTTTCAGTATGCTGTCTAGAAAAAGATACAAAATTTTACCTCAGAAAGGAAACTTCATGCTCTAAATAGTTATGATGCTTCCGAAGATCAGATTTAAGAATCTTTATAACTACATCCATATCATTGTATACTCCCCGAGACCTTGCAAGAACATGAACAAAAAAAGCAACATAAAGATGCCAACAAAAAACAACATAAAGAAGCCAGCAAAAAGCAAAATAAAATCAAAAGTTGGCCTGAAATTTAAACTCACAAATGACTGAAACGTCCAGATCTAATTAATCCTCTGTTCTTCAGCAATCTTAAGTCTATCTCAAAACTATTACTTTGCTCCACATCTGGTTGAAGCACAAAGGTGTTTCTCTTTGTAGAAAAATAAGGACTGAACGTTGACAACTGCAATGTTCAAAAAGACACAAGATATCAAAGGGAGTAAAGGATGGATGAATGAGCAAGATATCAAAACATCTTGAAGTGAAGTTCACGTGCCTAGAAACAAGTCGGTAACTCTCTGCTTCCAAATCTATTTCAGTAGACATTCACATTTAACGTGCATTTGATCACACCAAAGTTGGTGTATTTTAAATTTGCCTTTAAAACCTTCTTCAATATATGGACACAACGCTAAAAAAACATTAGCCACAACACTTTATGGTTGTCTATGAAATGTTCTGCTAAAATCAGAAATTTTGAGAAAATCATTGAGAAAAAAAAACATGATTTTAGGAAACGGGCTAACCAGTTTGACATTAAAGTTTATAAGGAATGTAAGTGTCACAAAAGAACAAATCCAAAAGGAACAACATTGGGGGTCGTTTTACTTGGTTAAGAACAGCCTTATGATTTAAAGGACTTGGAGAAAGAGATCGAGATAAACAGAGATCTGGTTTTGTGTTCCTGGATCTGAGAAACAGGGGAGTCATGCGACAAGGATGGGGGGGGGGGGGGGGTTTGTTGTTTTTGTGAGAAGACAGGAGTGGATGACATCCAAAGTTTAAAACTAATAACCATCCATCTATAAACAAAAACAAATGATATCAAAGAGGAGGAAACTCAACATCATCTAATAGTGTATTCTGTTAAGTCACCCTTAATTTTGGTTAGATAGACTAGACTCTAAAAATCCTAACAGAAATACAAGTAACTCAAGAAATATGGAAGTGGTTTTCCGAAGGGTTCGCAGAAGCATTGTACTAGTAAAAGATGTTCTTCCGATGAAAGCCTCCGCTAGAAAAAGCATGAAGTAACTACTGATCAACCGATAATTATGTTTAACAATCTTGTGAAACAAAACATCATAACCCACTACCTATGACTGATCAAATAAATCTCAAAAGTAAAAATATCAACCCAAAAAAAAAACCTCAGATTTTATGCCTAAATCATATAGTAAGATATAAAGTACCTTGCCAGTAGATAATGCGGTTTCCATATGATTACGTAAACTCTCAATTCCCTGACCACAACATAGTAAAGTTAGCAACATTTAGACTCAGCAGAGATCCGATCATAAAAGAAATATAATCAATGCTCCTTGCCACAAGGTACATTGTCCAAGGATAGTAAGTTTTGAACATCGCTTGGTCATAAAATATTTGTGTCAATAAATCAAAAATAGCTGTAACTGAGGATTTCAAAATAATATTATGAACATGAAATCTGTGGCAGCTCTCGTAATTAAGACCAATAAGAAGACTGAAAGGCATAGTAACTTTCTCGAAGGATCGGAAAAAAATGGTGAGACAAAAGAAATTACCCAGGAAGGCCATCCAGAAACCTCAAAGAAAACCAAGGCATAGCCGTCCTTTGTTCTGAACACATCCTCTTTGAGGACAACAAGAGATAAGCCAGCAAACAAATCTGGGAGCTGGGGTAGGAAAACACAGTTGGGACTTATAAGAATTAATATTAACAGGAAATGGATACAATCTCTAATCTTGGTAAAATTACACAACACATCACTTCACTGGATACCTGTATGAGTAGCTCAATCTTGGTCGAAAATGTCACTTCATAAACAGCTCCTTCAGGAGATTCATTTACTTGGTTTTCATCATTCCCATCTGTCGGAGTGATTTTCTACAAGGTATGAACAGGAAGACATAAAGCATACAAGAGAAATGATAGTAAATTAAAAGACAAAAGCTTTGCAATATTAACTTACAAAAAATAAATGTACTATATATGTCAACGTAGTGTAAAAGCTCACAAGGTTCCATATAATGTGACCTTATGGAAAGAAGCCGTGACCACTCAAAGTTCAGTCCAATCACTCGTATTTTCTATTCAAACCTTCTGGCGCAGATAAGGTAACATATATGTGTGTGTGTGTGTGTGTGTGTGTGTGTGTGTGTTCTCCTTCAGTCTCATATATATTGAAACTTTCTACTTTTGGCAGTCTCATAGTTTTTGGTCACTAAAAGTTGCAATGCATATCGTTAATTAGTTTCTTTTTACCCTTGTTTTTTTTTTATACATTAAAAATGGCAGGAATGGAAATCTAAAATTTAGGCAATGGTCATTGAAGCATAAGCCCAAAGTGAAGCTAAGACCACCACTTTATCCCACAAGAGATGCTTCCGTAGAAACTTATTATTAAAAATCCTTGAGTTCCTCCCCATCCGAAGACACCAACAAACCACAAATACCCCACAATTTCATAAAATTTCCGCGTCTCCTTTACCAAACCCTATGAACTTAGTTTGGAGAAAAGAAGAAATGGACTCCGTACTCACCCATCCTTCTTCAGCCACCTGAAACAAATTATTCCAAAGATAGCGAGCAATATTATGATGAAGAAAGAGATGGTCATGTGTTTCATCGGGCTCCCTGCAGTTCACGCACCAATTTGGCGATATACATTTGATAGGCCTAAAATCTGCAGCTTGTCATTATTATTGAGTTTCTTAAGAACTAGAATCCACATAAATGGCTGAATCTTGAAAGGAGACTTAGATTTCCAAACATACAATAAGATAGAAAAGGGGGATGGAGTAGAGCTCCGAAACAAAAAAAAAATAGAAAAGATTTACAAGAATAATTTCTAGAGCCCTCTAGAGACCAAACACGCGAATCTAGATCAGTAGACATATGAATATGAGCCAAAGAAGAAAGAAGAGAGACAACATCAACAACATCTATGTCATTCAAATTACAGAAAAAATGGAAATTCCAAGAAATACCATCACCCCCTCCCCAAACTCTTGAAAATCAACAATAGGGGTAAAGGTCCCGAAAAGAAGAATTACATGCCCAAGTGTCTTCCTGTTTTGGTGAAAAAACAATGGATCAAATCAAAGATCAAAATATGAGATTAGAAGGGCACAATGGAGTAAAATCGGTGTAACTATGAAAATAAGATGACACGATCATGTAACGAGGAAAGCCCTTGAGACAACTATCTCGCTGGCACAAAACCTCGGAAGGTGTTTATGGTCACCTTCGTCCCAAACGGTAGTATTGATGTTTTAGGGAGATACAAATGCTTGAGCTATGGCGGAGTACAATAGTGTATGTGTGAACTGTGTGTGTCGTGTTCCAGCCATCAACTCTTTAAATAAATAAACAAAAAACAAGATAATTGAAGACCTAACAAACTATCCTATCTTGGATGAAGAAATAAGATCCCTAATTTTCTCTCTCTAAGTAGCCTCCTCTTTGTCCAAGGGATAAAACATAACCCTAAAATTATAACATCCTCCTATATATACTAAATGGTCCAAGGGTGATTAAGTAATGAAGATTATGCCAAAATACAATTAAGGCCCAACCAAATACAAAGGAAGGCCCAAAAATTGCCTTCAATCCGGCTAGAAATCAGCTTGGGGCGCTTGGAAGGGCGGTCGCTGAAGCTGCAAGGGCGGCCGCACAAGGCCAGCCGAGGCTCAAGGGCGGCCGCACAAGGGATAAGGGCGGCCGGGCAAGATGGCCGAGGAGCTTGGGCGATCGCTGAAGACAAGCAGAGGTACAAGGGCGGCCACACAAGGCTTGGCCGGCCAATTTTCAGCTTTCTTCAATAATTCCCAGCAGGTCCTTGCCACTGAAATTCTCAACCAGTCCTTTCAGCACCAAAATGCTCCTTAAGCCCTCAAAATCTGCTTCACTCCAAAATTTCATCTTTTCTTCACTTTCAACCACCCATTTTTCACCTTTTCAACCTGAAAATAAAACAACACTAACAAAGCAATTAAACTATCATTTTACTCGGGAATTTTGCAATAAATAGAGTTTAGAACATATAAATTGGATATGTAAACATATCCATCAAATACCCCCAACCTATCTTTTGCTCGTCCCCGAGTAAAATAAAATATAAATATAACTAAATACTACCCCACAATTCTAAAACTAAAGATGACCAAGCAAAACAAATAAAAAAACAAATAACAATTAAAAAAACATATAAGAAATTTTTTGGATGTAAAACTACATCCATCAAATACCCCCAAACCTATATTTTGCTCGTCCTGAGAAAAATAAAACATAGAGATAAAATAGATACAACCCAGCAATTTATAAACTAAAAATAACAAAGCCAAACAAGCAACACAAATTTTTGGGTATTGTTCACAATATAAAGAGTTTGCCACCTTCGGTCTCAAAATTCTTTCCAACATTGCAATCAATCATGTGTCATCATAAACATAAACTTACCATTGCACTAACACATACCAATTATGATTCTTTTCACCGTGAAGAGATGTGAGGGGGGATCATTGCCAACAAAGTAAGATACTTTATGGGTTCATTAAAGAAATATCCTAAATCAAGAATGATGATGCAAAAAGCATAGAAGAGTTCTCATAAGCACTTTCACACAATTGTCAACCCGCTTAATCCATATTGGGAGCATGGCTTAAGAAGTTATCTAGTTTACATTAGAACCTCACTACAAGTAAGCTTTCCACTCAAAATGTAGCTTCACCATCTTCCTTTCATGTCCATTTCAAACTTTGACAAATTAAGGGGCAAGTTGAACAAATAAGCACAAATTAGTGTCTTCGTAGGTACAAGAAAGTTAACTCAATCTTGGAGTAGGATCGATACCAAGGATTTCATGATTCAATACTTGATATTTCTTTGTGCTTTAATCCTTGCCATTCCATGACTCTTCTTTATGAAGACACATTTACTTTCTTTTTCTTCTTTTTCTTCTTTTTTTTTTTTTTAACAATGAATAATACATAAAGATACTTGCCCCTTTTCAACATTACATTCCCCATTTTCCTAAGTTGACCACTTAAGCCATGCCCAATATCTCATAAACTCTTGACTTGTTATTGACAATTGTGCGATCATGTTCTAGCTACCCCAGATATGTAAAGTAATCCCATACCGGTCACATAAATTGGTGACTATGACCCCCATGCAAGCAAAGTGTTGTGGTGAAAAGAAAAGCATAGTTGGTATGTTCTAATGCAACTCTACTTTTATAACTATGATGGCACATAAGATACGAGAGCCAAAAACAACCTTATCACAACATCACAACCCATGGATGGCAACCCAACTATAAAGTGAGCAACACAATTTTCCATCAATTTTTTTTTAAATTGACCGCACCAAAGGTTGCCTACGTCCCCAAAACGATGAGCGGACTACTCATTGAAATAGGCTCAGGTCACCGTAGTTCAAACAATTTCCCTCAATAAATGAGAGGAAGACACAATTTGACTCGATTTTTTTTATTATTTTTTTTTCAAAAAAAAAAAAACAACTAAACATGACATCCTATACCAACATGATAAATATACTACCACCCCCAAACCTAAATAGTGCTATGTCCTCATGGCATGAAAAGCAAAAGAAAGCAAAACTCAAATTCGGGAGGGGAGGAGATGAAAAGCAAAAGACATAAAATAAAATAAAAACGGGAGTTGAAAACGGAAAACAAGTAAAGTCATACCATGTTAGGGTGCCTCCCAACTAGCGCTTTGGTTAAAGTCGTTAGCTCGACCGGACTCCCGCTTCAATGGGGATCAGAGATGGCTATCTTCTCTTGGGCTTTCGCTTTTCTTCCCTTAGCCCATCTTGCACACTCACGGGCACAAATACCCACCGCTTTCCACACATATTCACCCTTCGTGATGAGCTAGGGGGGCAAGGGATTTTTGTGGCCTTTTTCTTGGCCTTAATCTTTTTTTTCTTTTTCTTGGGGACCTCTCCCCCAAACTCATTTGAAGCCTTTGGCTTATCAACCTCAATCGCCTCCTCTTCCTCAACACAATCATAAGAATTGTTATCCTGATCACACATCTTGGCAAAGATTTTACTGAAGACACCAACCCCTTGTGGGATCGGCTTAAGGGGTGATACGGGCCATCGCAAGAACCAAGATTGTCGGCCTTGTTTGTCACGGCACACAAGTGGGAACCCGCACTATCCCTAGAGTTCTCACCGTCATTCAACAATTTCTCAATCTCATCACACTCTCTTTCAAAGCTCCACGTCTCCTTTACACACTCCTCAATATCATCCACAAAATTACACGAATTCTCATCATCTAGGGACCCAAGCATGGCATTAAATACAGAAATTTCTATCCTCTCACTAGCCACGGTCATAGACAAGGTCCCATTTCCCACATTTATGATTGTGTTGGTTGTAGCCATAAAGGGACAACCAAGCAAGATGTGTGAGTCCCGGCTACCACCCTCACTTTTGGGCATTTCAAGAACCACAAAATCTACGGGGACAATGAGTGAGTCCACCTGAACCAACACATCTTCCACAATGCCCAAAGGTCGTTTTATGGACCTATCAGCCAATTGAAGGGCCATTGTGGTGGGTTTAAGCTCGGGCAAACCCATCTCCTCATACATATAATAAGGCAAAAGATTAATACTAACTCAGAGGTCCAACATGGCCTTCACCTTACTTGAATTACCCAAAGTAATAGAGATTAAGAAACTCCCGGGGTCTTTCAACTTAGGTGGAAGGGTACGTTGTACCACGGCACTAGCATTTTCTCCCATAAACACTTTCTCATCTTTCCCATACCTATGTTTCCTTGAGTTGATTTCTTTGAAAAACATGGCATAAGCCGGAACATTTTTGATAACATTCAACAAAGGGAGATTGATGTTTACTTTTGAAAACATTTCCATCAATTCCGACATTTGGTGATCCAACTTGTTTCTTAGAAATCGTCCGGGAAACGGTACGGGAGGTACATAAGGTTTTGGGGGAGGAGATTTAGCACTAGATGATTGCCTCAAGTCCTTTGTACTCTTTTCAACTATAACCACATCCTCATCAACATGAGCATCAACATGAGAATCAACAATAACAACATCATCATCTACACTGGGAGGTAAGGGAGAATAAGGAGAAAGTACCTCCTAACCTATTTGCTTTCCATTGCGAAGAGTCATGATGGCCTTAGCTTGGTGAGCTTGGCTTGGAAAGGTCCCCGGTTTGTGCCCTTGGAAGGACTCCGCAATTTGCCCAAATTGGACTTCCAACTTCCTATAAGCCGCCTCACTATTTTTGGATGCTTGTTGTTGCTCCGCTCTTAATTGTTTATTTTCCGCCCTCAATTCCTCCATAGCAACCTTTCATGGTTCTTTCTTTTGCTCTTGATGGGCGGGAAGACCTTGGGGGTGAAGGGGCATATGTTGTTGTTGATTGCCTCCCCAAGAGAAGTTAGGATGGTTCCTCCACCCCGGATTATAAGTGTTGCTAAAAGGATTATTTTGAGGGGGCCTTTGCTCATATCCTTGATTTCCTTGGTTGAATTAAGGTGGTCTTTGATCATATCCTTAGTTGCCTTGCACATACCCTTGATTTCCTTGTCCATAACCACCTTGCATGGCATTCACCTGTTCATTACCAAACATCTGATCATTTGGACAATCGTGAGTAGCATGAGAATTTACACAACTATAAGCACAATGATCATTAATCACATTAGCACTTGAAGAAGAAGCACCTTGCATAGACAATTTATCAATTTTTTGTGTCAAAATTGTCATTTGCCTAGCCATATCATCATTAGCATTCAACTCATGCAGGTCTCTACCCCTTGTACCCTTTTGTTGAGAATTGGCTCCCAACATTTCAAAAAGCGATTGGGTCTCATCCGGGGTCTTAAAGCCTAAGTTGCCCCCGGCCGCATTATCAACCATAATTTGATTTGTGGGATTCAAACCACATAAAAAGTTTGGTGCAAAATTGGCAAGGGAAAGTTATGATGGGGGCATTGTATAAGGAGCATCTTAAACCTATCCCAAGCCTCATGAAAGGCCTCTCCCGGGTCTTGTTGAAATGTGATAATCTTTTGTCTAATGCTACCTAAGAGGGAATGAGGGAGATATTTCCTAAGGAAAGCATCATGCAATTGTACACATGTTGTTATGCTAGTAGGGTGAAGGTACATCAACCAATTCTTTGCCGCCCCTTTCAAGGCAAAGGGAAAGCACTTGAGCCTTAATTGCTTTTCGGTAACACTCGCTCGTCCCGGAAAGCCCGAAACGGTCATGAGATATTCTTTTAGGAAGCTTAGGGCATCCTCGGAAAGGAGCCCATAAAAGTTAGGCAACATGCTAAAATATTGCCCTTTTATCTCATGATTCTTTGCCGCCTCGGTGAGGACAATGCAAGAGATGGTGGTGTCAACCTTTGGTCTAAGAAAGTCATTCATGGTCGGGGGTACCTCTTCCGCCATTTCAAAATTTACTTCTTCTTCCCCGGTGGAAGAATTACTCACTTCACAAGAATTGCTACCTTCACTAAGTTCCTCAAAAAGCCCGAAAATCGAAGTATCCGAATCCGTTCCGGAACCACGAGTAGGAGTTAAGCTCCTCTTGAACCTATCGATGGCGTTGTTCGCTTGAGCCAACAAGGGGTTCAAGGAACGTCGCCCAAACATGCACCAAATAAACTAAAACAAACAAACACCCAATTTCCCGGCAACGGCGCCAAAAACTTGATGGGTTATTTTAACCCTCTCGTAATAAACCTCACAAGTGCACAAGGGTCGTGTGTAGTGTGTGTGCAAGTAAAGGTCGATCCACGAAGACTATGTATATGACCAAGTTAATTCAAAGTGTATACAAATGTAACCGGGGGGGTTTGATTTTTGATTAAATTAATGACTAACTTAAGCAATTAAACTTGATCTACCAAATAACTAATAGACAAGCAAATAAGCAAACGGGTTTAACAATTAAAAGAAAGAATTCACAAGTTTAACTTCGATAAAGTGACTAAACCATGCTAGCAATTTAGAGAAAAAGATTGGTACTTTCCTAGGGATCGTTCACAATAAAATAAGATTGGGGCGGTTAGGCGGCCGAATTGCAATCTATCAATCTCAATTAATCACTTTTCACAAATCAAGTCCAAGCAAAGCAATTAACCAAAAAGGCAAATATATAAATGAACACAAGAACCTAAATTAATTTGCTTTCTATCACGGTAGCAAATCAATTTAATCAACAAAGATATACAAAGCAACAAATCCCAATTCAATGGTGAAAAGTTGCTAAAGATAGAAACTTTATGAACATCTTTGGAGATCTAGGAATTTACCAAATATGGAAAGATAAATTAGACTAGCATGGATTAAATCACTAAATCTACATCAAACCCATGAATTAAAAAGACTAACCACTCATATTAAACACTAATTGCAAAAGAAAATCAATTAAAGACATTAATAGAAAATACCCAATTGAAGAAAATTCTCTAATTGAAGAAATTGTTGGTATAATGCCCTAGGCTTTAGTTATGTTTAACTTAAACCGTTATGTATCATCTTTATCCTTGATTATAGAGAAAGTTTATTATTTGATTATTATATATTTTGCATATTTATTGTAATAATCTCCGTCCCTAATTATTAAATGAATAACTAGTATAAATGTTAATGGATAACCATATGATGATTATATGCATAGAGATGCACATTAAATTTATGGGTACTTGTTAGTGAACAAGTGTTGGACTTGACCCGTATGAGATTTATGTCATGGTCAAATGTCATAATTAAATCTCATATGGTCACTTCATTTAGTCCCTAGACTTGAGATTATCATGACCTTACATATGATGAAAGTTATGTTTGATTTTAGTCAAACGATATCTTAACACGATATTTATAAAGGCTATCTTTGGCATGATCGGATTCATGATGGGAAGGATGATAAGTCAAGATGGAATTTGTCCCTCGAAAGAGAGATGTTTTGCTTGGGCCCCTCGATGAGTGATAATGATGAAAGTGTATGGCCATACCCCAATGCGATTGGATTATAATTATACTCAATATCGAGAAAGCATTGAACAAATACAAGTTGACGTGGACCATGACTTGTGTTCAATATAACATCGTGAGACAAAGGGAGAAATGGAAGTGTACCATTGGAAACGTGAACTCTTACGTTATATTAATTGGGTAGACATAATGGCTTGCTAGAGTCCGCTTATGTTTTATGAGGGTCGATATGATCGGGCTCATTGCCAACATAATATAATCCTATTGGGTCACACACAATTGGAATGAATTGGTTAAACCAAAGAAAGAAAATTGAGAGTTTCTGATCTGGCAAGAGTCATCGCGCGACAGATCTTGCTCAAAGGTGGCAAGAGGTCGCGCGGCAGATCTTGCCCAGAGGCGGTTTACAGCCCTATTTCCTAATACGATTAGGGCACAAATATTATACTATTGTAGTATAAATATGAGGTCTGTGAACAGCCGAAAGAGAGACGAATTTTCGAAAAGAAAAATCACCATAAAGGTTTCTCAATTTCTTTCTAAGGTTTAAGGATCTAGCAATCCTCAAGAATCGTTCTTGGTTCATTCAAAGGTGTGGATACTACTAGAGGGTCCTTTCGCTCGTACAACGATCAAGGCCTAGAGTTCTAATCTGAAGATTCAAGTTTTTGAAGATCGAAGTTTGTGATTCAAAATCACATTGATAAATTGTTCGATAACTCAAGAACGGAAAACAATTAAGGTTGGCAAAATTCTATCTCATAGGAATTCAATTTAATCGTATAGAACGGATCTTAGGGCTCTTGGGTTTTGTGTTATTTAGATGTTAATTCCGCTGCGCATGGACCCATAAAACCCAACAGTGGTATCAGAGCCCCGTTCGTATGGTTAAGTTTGAATTAACATGCTAGAAAATTGATATAAATTGTTTATATGTTCTTTGCATGTTTTTGTATGCGGTAGAATTTTAATTGTTTATGTGAAACAATGTGAAAAATCGTTTTCTGATTATGTTGAATTAAATCTGTTAAAAGGTTGTTTTATATGATTTAATTGCTTTATGATTGGAATTGATTGAAGTTTGGAAAAATCTACAAGTCTGGCAACTCTAGTCACGCGACAGAGTTGGCCATGGGCAGTCAGATGGGCTCGTCCGGTCGCACGACAGACCCGGCCTTCTGAAAGTATCTGTCACGCGACAGACTTTGCCAAATCTGGGCCGAATCATTTCCTACTAATCTGTGATTATGTTTATAATCTGATATGTTTCTGTTTTAATCTGGTTGCTGTAAATTTCTGGAAATTAAATTTATAGGGCTATGCTAGATTAATTCATTGTTTATGCATGCTTAATTAATTTAAATGTGATTTTATTAATTGTTGCGATGCATGAATTATATGTTCTTATGTGTTAAGAGCTTTGTTAGATGTTTAGTTGAAACATTGAATTATAATTTCCTGAATGTTTAAGTTGAAACATTAAAATTTTTGTTTTCTGATTGTTTATGAGAAACAAGTCAGTTTACGCAAAATTTGAAGAAATCTGATTGTTTGTGAGAAACAAGTCAGTATACAAAGTATTGATTATGTTGCAATCAAGCTGATATTGTAATTGTACATGTCTAGGAGAGTTCTGTCGAAGGAAAGATTTGGTACTTAAGTAGTCCTTGTGGCTCACCTATTTTCCTGGGAACTTACCTGGTGTACATTATGATTATCTTTGTTGATATGCTTATAATCTGCTTTAAAGAACCTTCATTTAATTTTTAAGTTCTTTATGCCAATCCATGATTAAAACACTTGAGACCACTCGGATAGTTTTGGGTGGGCTCGCCATAGCGAGTTACTTTGATTCTATTCGTTGTGCGAGCAAGATGAGGAAATGGTGGTTCCTATACGTTTAAAGTGGATGAACTTAATTGGGTTATCAAAATGGTTTTGGACCCAAGGTATAAGATGAGATTAAAATATGTTGTTTTAAATAAATCTCATAAAAGATCTAAGAGTCATATATGTGATATGATTGATGTTTCTACCTAATTAATTTAGTTTTGAGCGGTTTGCCATAGCAAACTTGAAATTAAATTAAAGTTGAATCTTAACCCACTAAATGTATATTATGCTTATTTGCATTGGAAGGTGTATAATTTAGTGGGAGTATTTGTGAAATACATGATTTGCTCTTAGATGATAAATGTGTTGATATTGATATGTGTTCATATAGTTTGCATATTTTGTTGTAGAAGTAGCATTACACAATAAATTGTGATTCGTCCTTATGAAGGACAAAGTTCGAAAGGAACGGTACAGATAATTTTGATTGGATCAGAAGCCTAAAGAATGGTTCTCAGGCAAATGAGTACGTTCTTGATGAATCCATTCATGCTGAACCTACTGCAAATGTTGCAAAGGGCAAATAAGGAGCAACATTAGAAACATGTTGATGATTCTAATAATATTGCTTGCCTTATAATTGCCACCATGTTTAAAGGCTCTTATGAAGAACCTCGAACATATGGAAGTTACTTTTGTTCTAGCACAACGCACAAAGGAAATATTCCAAGTGCAAGCTAGGCAAGGGACGTTTGATTGTGTTAATGGTTAACACAAGAAAGGGGTTTAAAAGGAAACACAAAGTAGGTAAAGCAAAGGTTGCTAAACCTAGGACAAAAGTTGTCAAAGCCGAAGAGGCTAAACCCAAAGTGTCTCAAAAGGATGCATTTTGCTACCATTGTAATAAGATTGTCATTGGAAGCAAAGTTGCAAGGCTTATTAGGAAAGCCTAAAAGGTGAAGAAGGGCAATATGATTGCTACTACTTCAAGTATATATATGATAGATATTTTCCTTTCGACTTCTTGTTCTTGGGTATATGATACCGGACATGGATCTCACATTTGTTTAAATGTGCAAGGAATAAAGAATAGAAAGCTACTCAAAGAAGGTAAATTAAACCTATGCGTGGGAATGAAGCAAGAGTTGTTGTATTAGCTATAGGAACTTATGAAGTCAATTTACCTAGTGAACTAGTACTTGTTTCGAACAAATGTTACTAAGTTCTGAATTTGGGTAGGAGTATTATTTTCGTTTCTTATATGGATGATGAAGGATATAATTTTCTTATTGAGAATAAGAAGTTTTATATTTATTTAATGATATGCCTTATTGTATTGCATATGTCATTGAATGGTCTTCATATCCTTGATGATGAGAAACAAAATAATATTGAAGATATCTATAATATAAATGGAAAATCTAAACCGAATAATATGAACAACACGTTCATATGGCATTGCCGGCTTGGTCAGATAAATAAGAAACATATATCTAAACTCCATTAACATGGACTTTTAGACTCATATGACTCTGAATCATTTGAGGAATGTGGATCTTGTTTATTGGGATTATTGACCAAACCACCCTACACTAAGAGTAATGGGAGGGCTAATGACTTATTGGTCATTATACATGAAATGTATGTGGACTATTAAGCAGCATTGCTAGGGGAAGATTTTGGTGTTTCATCACATTCACCGATGACTTATCTAGATATGACTATGTCTATCTGATGAAGTCCAAAGGTGAATCGTTTGAGATGTTTCGAACATTTCAAGATGAAGTACAAAACAACTTGGCAAAACTATTAAGTACTTCGATTAGATCGAGGTGATGGATATTTGAGCCAAGAGTTTGACAATCATCTCAAAACTGTGAAATCGTTTCAGAGTTGACTCCACCCGGAACACCACATTGTATGGTGTGTCTGATAGATGGAATTGAACCTTGTAGGACATGGTTCATTCGATGATGTGTCAATTTGACTTTCCTATTTCCTTTTGAGGATATGCATTAGAAATAATGCGGTTACACTGAATTGAGTCCTTGCTAAATCGGTTCCTAAGGCCCCACATGAGATGTGGCATGGAAGAAAACTTAGTTTGTCTTTCATGAAGATTTGGGTTTATGAAGAGACTTGTCTCCGATAAGTTAGCACCTAAATCTGACAAAGGTTATTTTCGAAAATTAATCTTACAACCGCAAAGAGAACAAAATGTTTGTTGCTCTATACGATTCGTTTCTTGAGAAATAGTTTCTCAATAAAGAATCTAGTGGGAGTAAAATTAATCTTGAAGAAGTTCAAGAACCCGAAAATAATATGGAACCAAGAGTAGAGACGGAACCAAGTTCACAAGGAGTTGTGGAACCGGTTCAAGATGCACAAGTCCATCGTAGATCGGATAGGTTACGATCCGAACTCAAGAAATATTGATTTCTCGTATCGGAAAGTAATAAGGTGGAAGTCATTGAGAATGACGATCCTACTTCCCATCTTGAGGCGATATCCACTCCTAAGTTCGAAAAAATGGTTAGGAACCATGGAATCCGAAATGCAATCCATGTTTGATAATCAAGTTTGGAACTTGATTGGGCTACCTAAAGGTGTAAAAACTAAAGGTACAAGAAGGTCTTCAAGACCGACATGGATGGGAAGGTGTATACTTTCATGACTAAGGATTGTAGCAAAGGGATTTAGGCAAATTCATAGTATTGACTATGTTGAAACCTTTTTGCCAGTTACAATGCCGAAGTCTGTTAGAGTTTCAATTGCCATTATCACATATTGTGACCATGTGATATAACAAATGGATGTCAAACGACTTTCTTAGAATGGAAAGATTATTAAGGATGTGTATAGTACACAACCTGAAGTATTGTCAATCCAAGAAATTCTAATAAAGTATGCATGTTGCAAGATCCATAAGATGGGTTGAAGCAAGCTTCGAGGAATTGGAATCTTCATTTTGATGAATCGGTCAAAGAGTTTGATTTCATCAAGTACGAAGATGAACCTTGTGTATGCATGAAATTCAGTGGGAGCATAGTATTATTTCTATTGTTTTATTACAATGATATCTTACTCATTGGAAAAACAAAGTTCCGACACTTAAGACTGTCAAGTCTTGATCAAAGAAAGGTTTCTCAATGAAAGATATGGGTGAAGCCGCTTACATCCTTGGCATCAAGATCTATAGAGATAGATCTAAAAGGATAAATTGGTTTGAGTCAAAATACTCACATTGACAAGGTTCTTAGAAGAGTCTAAGAAAAGTAACTTGTCAATGGGTCATGGTGTTTCTCTTAGCAATACTCATTATCTTATGACAACTGATGAGCAAAAGGGAATGAATGAAGTTCTATATGCTCCGGCATTTGGATCTGTCATGTATGCCATGATTTGTACTAGACCCGACGTCTCGTATGCTCTAAGCATGACGAGTCGATACTAATCTGATCCTGTTGAGAACCATTAGATGGCAGTCAAGATGATCCTTAAGTACTTAAGAAGAACTAAGGATACGCTCTTGGTATTTGTAAGGTTGGAAGATAATCTTGTTGTAAGGATTACATAGATGCTAGCTTCCAAACTGACAAAGTTAATTTAAAATCGCAATTAGGATTTGTGTTTATGCTTGTTGGAGGTGCGGTTTTGTTGGAAGGGTTCTAAGCAGAAAATCGTAGCCGTTCTACTACTAAGGCCGAATTTTAGCAACATATGATGTGGCTAAAAGAGGCAGTTTGGATCAAAAGTTCATTAGTGTTTTGGAAATGTTCCAAGTATCACTAATCGGTGAAACTTTTGTTGTGACAATTTTGGTGCCATTTGTGCAAACAATGGAACCAAGGTCACAACAGCGATCCAAACACTCACTTAGACGTTTTTCAAGAATTCATTAGAATGAGAAGACGTTAAGATATGCAAAGTATCAACCAATGATAACATTAGGGATTCACTTACAAAGACCCTCGCACAGGCAGAAGCATGATGGTCATGTTAGGTCCATGGGTATTCGATACATAGATGGAGCCTAGTGCAAGTGGAAGATTGTTGGTATAATGCCCTAGACTTTAGTTATGTTTAACTTAAACCGTTATGTATCATCTTTATCCTTGATTATAGAGAAAGTTTATTATTTGATTATTATATATTTTGCATATTTATTGTAATAATCTCCGTCCCTAATTATTAAATGAATAACTAGTATAAATGTTAATGGATAACCATATGATGATTATATGCATAGAGATGGACATTAAATTTATGGGTACTTGTTAGTGAACAAGTGACTGGACTTGACCCGCATGAGATTTATGTCATGGTCAAATGTCATAATTAAATCTCATATGGTCACTTCATTTAGTCCCTAGACCTGAGATTATCATGACCTTACATATGATGAAAGTTATGTTTGATTTTAGTCAAACGATATCTTAACACGATATTTATAAAGGCTATCTTTGGCATAATCGGATTCATGATGGGAAGGATGATAAGTCAAGATGGAATTTGTCCCTCGAAAGAGAGATGTTTTGCTTGGGCCCCTCGATGAGTGATAATGATGAAAGTGTATGGTCATATCCCAATGCGATTGGATTATAATTATACTCAATATCGAGAAAGCATTGAACAAATACAAGTTGACGTGGACCATGACTAGTGTTCAATATAACATCGTGAGACAAAGGGAGAAATGGAAGTGTACCATTGGAAACGTGAACTCTTACGTTATATTAATTGGGTAGACATAATGGCTTGCTAGAGTCCGCTTATGTTTTATGAGGGTCGATATGATCGGGCTCATTGCCAACATAATATAATCCTATTGAGTCACACACAATTGGAATGAATTGGTTAAACCAAAGAAAGAAAATTGAGAGTTCCTGATCTGGCAAGAGTCATCGCGCGACAGATCTTGCCCAGATGTGGCAAGAGGTCGCGCGACAGATCTTGCCCAGAGGCGGTTTACAGCCCTGTTTCCTAATACGATTAGGGCACAAATATTATACTATTGTAGTATAAATATGAGGTCACGTGAGCATTAGAAAGAGACGAATTTTCGAAAAGAAAAATCACCATAAAGGTTTCTCAATTTCTTTCTAAGGTTTAAGGATCTAGCAATCCTCAAGAACCGTTCTTGGTTCATTCAAAGGTGTGGATACTACTAGAGGGTCCTTCGCTGGTACGACGATCAAGGCCTAGAGTTCTAATCTGAAGATTCAAGTTTTTGAAGATCGAAGTTTGTGATTCAAAATCACATTGATAAATTGTTCGATAGCTCAAGAACGGAAAGCAATTAAGGTTAGTAAAATTCTATCTCATAGGAATTCAATTTAATCGTATAGAACGGATCTTAGGGCTCTTAGGTTTTGTGTTATTTAGATGCTAATTCCGCTGCGCATGGACCCATAAAACCCAACAGAAATTCCCAATTTTGGGAAAAGTAGCCTCCTCCATTGATTACAATAATGAAAGATACCCTAAAAATTTACAAAAGTCTCTATTTATACTAAGTGGGCTAGGTTAGGAAAAATAATGGATTTTGGGCTCAAAATATATAAATAAAGCCCAAAAACCCACAAATTAGGCTTGGTCAAAGCGGGGTCAACAGCAGAGGTCAACGGTCAACATGGGAGAATGGATTGGTGCAGCCGCCCCATGTGTTTGGTGCGGCCGCACAAACCTCTCGGCCAAAGATGTTTTCTTTTTCTTCCTTTCCAATTTGGTCACTGCACTTTTGGTCCCTGCACTTTGGTCACTCCCTTTTCTTTTTCTTCTTTTCTTCTCTTTTTAACTCCTCCGCTTCGCTCCGTCTCGAATTTATTACTTTATTGGGTTCAAAAGCCACCAAATCACTACCTAATTTCCTGCACTAGAGAAAACACTAAACACACAAATTAAAAAGCAATCTACTCGGAATTTGCACTATAATAGGTCCAAAATGAGATATCTTTTAGATGTAAAACTACATCCATCAGCATGACCGGATTCTTGTAGGGAAGAATGATAAGTCAAGATGGGATTTGTCCCTCGTAAAGAGAGATGTCTGCTTGGGCCCCTCGATGAATAGTGTTGATGAAATGTATGACCATACTCAAGAGATTTGATAGAGATCAAATGCACTTGGATTATCAACATATTCGGAATCGAGAAAGCATTGAACAATATAAGTTGACGTGGACCATGACTTATGTTCAATATGACATCGTGAGACAAAGGGATTGTGACAATGATCTATCAAGGAATCAAGCTTTGATGTTATATTTAATTGGGTGGATATAATGGTTTGCTAGAGACCACTTATATCTTGTGAGGATCGATGTTTCGACTCGCTACCAACATAAATATAATTTCTATAGGGTCACACAAAGAACGGATTGAAAAATGACTCAAATCTGGAAAAAGGTGATCGGCACGACTCATGACCTGATGCCATCAATCATCACGACTGAATTCCTGGGGATGACTCGTGCCACGGCTTGAAAAAGGGAAGGAACGACTCGTGCCCATAGGGACGACTCGTGTCGTCGTTGCTGGAAGGTCCGTTTTGGCTTGGATTAGGGTTTTCTTCCTAAAAGTTAGGAATATTTATAAAGTATAAATAGACCCCTTGTCCTCAGCCAAGACACGCAAAAATTAGGGTTTATGAAACACTAATTCATTGATTTTGATTACGAATCAAAAATCAAAACACCATTCCATATTAGCCATAGATTGTTGAAAAGAGTTTCAACAACAAAGGATCATCTAGCAATCCAACAAGATATAGATCTTGGTTAGTTCGCGTGTGGATTACCAATAGATGGTGATTGTTTTATCACCTAAAGCTTGAAGACCTACCATTGTTGATTCATCACAAGGAAGAACAAGGAGAAGATCAAAGTTTCGTCTACGATTCAAGCTGGATTACGAATACGTGTACGAAAGATAAAATCGCAACAAAGGTTAGTAAATCTATATTCATAATTCTAATCTATTCATATTAGACGGATTCATGGCTAGGGTTTTGTGATTATGCTAAATCTTTCGCTGCGCATGTCACCCCAAAACCCAACACTAACATCATCACAATATCATAAATGATGTATATCGATTAATAAACAATGGTACACGATGTCTTGTACAAAAATGATATATGAAATTTGGTTTCATATGGTTCAATTTAATTTAGTCCATTCCAATTTTAAATTTTTAATGTCATCTTCAAACAAAATTGAAACCAAACCTATCCTCTGAATTTGAAGAGTAATATCATTATATTGATAAGACACGTTCTGAATTGAAAAACCGAAGTAAAGAGATTCATTAGATTAACTTAAAATTATTTCTCAAAGTACGTTAGTGTTAAGTGTAAAAAAAAGTTGGAAGATCATTTTGGGACGGGGAGAGTATTCAATCTTCACACACCTAGACCTAATTGTATAGACACTACATTCTAAGCCTTCTTGGGAGTCTTGGCATCTTTGAAATTTAGTATTTCCCCAGTCCATAAAATGCCCTACCTCTCCATCTTAGTTTGCATAAACTTCAAAATTACACAACTTATTTCCATTACTCTTCCAAATTTTGGTAACTGTCAAAATCATTGTGAACTTTTTTATATATAATAAATCTCAAAAAATAAAGTGAACTAGTTAATATATAGTTCGGTGCAATTACAGAGGGCCTGTACGGAAATGAAAAAAATAGTACCTCTAGATATCGGATATTGAAAACATGTAGGCTTTTAGGATTCCTCGCAAGAGCAAGAAGCCTACGATGCAACAATAGCTCTCCAACTCTCTTAAAACGCTTTTTGTAACTGAATCATTATGAAAACACACATATTTATAAGATTTTAGGTTAAAAATTATACATACAAATAAGAGAGAGCATATTTTATAGTACAATAAAGGTATAAAATACAGAAAAAGACACTGAGAATAATGAAACCTAAACAACTTTATAGAAACAAAAATAAGATTGCATTAATAGTATAAAAACCCAAAATAAACAATAGCAACTAATATTAGTTTGGTAGAAAGGCAAACCTAGCCGGTAATTGGTCAAAATGGGGACGAAGCTCTTCTGCAAACGCTGCCAACTTCTCGTCTATTGCACTAGGCTCACCGTAATATGGATTAGGAATCCACTTCATCATGGCTTCTTCATCCTCCCAACATTCCCAGTCCCCCATATCCATCGCGATTCTCTACGCGCACACCTTCGATCGAACAGGAAAAAATTCAATGCGCACACCTTCGATCACAATTTCAATGCGCACAACTTCAATCGACAAAGAACAATGTTTGTCCGCAAGAACTGTTGCCCAGCGCCGGCCTGGAAAACCCTAGGAAGCCATTTGGGCTCCGAAAGTCGAATTTGTTATTTTAAAGAAACCCTCACTTCCCGCCTGTGTTGCACAAAAGCGGCTGGATTTAAATCTACGGAGTAAGGGCATGTTTGGTAACCAAATTAAGATTTTAATTTGGAATACTTTAAAAGATTAAAAAATTAAGCTTGTTTGGTAAGATAAATTTGAATCACTTAAATAATTAAGATTGTCTTAAAAAAGGCTATTAATTTTAAGTGGGCAAGGAGTAGCTTAACAAGGTAAGAGGTGGAAAGAATGAGAAAAAAAGGGAATGAGTTCAAATCCACACATCAACATATTTTATTTATTTATTTATTGTTACTTCCTTTTGTTGAAATATTTTTTCTTTTCATACAAATTATATTTGACCAAGTATGAAAATATATTTTTTTAATATTAACATTTAATAATATTTTTATTAAAATATTATTATATATTTTTTTTTTATTATTTGTCAACATTTGTGATCATATTTACCAAACTAATCAAGATAAATATTATTATGGGATAAAGAAAGTACAAATAAAAATATTTAAATATTATAAGATTAAAATTTACTTATAATAATAATAATAATAATAATAATAATAATAATAATAATAATAATAATAATAATAATAATAATAATAATAATAATAATGATGTATATGTCAAGCCGATCGTAGTTCGAAAAGGGGCAAGGGCCGCGCATGGGGACCTTGACCTGAGCGAGACTGTTAGGAGGCGTCTAAACCTGGATGAGACCATTCGCGAGGTACCTGTACCTGAATGGAGACTGTTAGGAGGCGTCTGAACCTGGGGCTTCTAAAACCTTCGAGGGCGTGTGGCGCCTCAAACCGGAGTTGCGATGCTGACGAGGGCTTTCGTGCCTTGGGTGCTGGGCTTATTGCTATTGCCAGTTTTATCCTGCTGGGGATGAGCGTTCGGGCTTACCTGGATGGCCGAAGAGGGATTGTTGCAAGGCGTTCATGCCTTGGAGTTCGGGCTTATTGCTGTTGCCGGTGAGATGACCATTTGCAAGGCGTTCGTACCTTGGGGTTCGGGCTTATTGTTGTTGCCGGTGATGACTGTTTGCAAGGCGTTCGTACCTTGGGGTTCGGGCTTATTGCTGTTGCCGGAGATGATTGCTTGCAAGGCGTTCGTACCTTGGGGTTCGGGCTTATTGTTGTTGCCGGAAATGACTGTTTGCAAGGCGTTCGTACCTTGGGGTTCGGGCTTATTGCTGTTGCCGGTGATGACCGTTTGCAAGGCGTTCGTACCTTGGGGTTCGGGCTTATTCTTTATTCTTAGGAAATGACTAGCGAAGGTCTCGATAAGAGAGTGGAGGTCGGACCGCGAAGGTCGGGATCAACTGTTTGAAATCGGACCGTGAAAGGTCGCGAATTGGAATCGGACCGTGAAAGGTCGCGATTGAGAGTTTAATGGTGAGGACCATTTAAATTTTAACGTCGGGAGACGGAATCGTAACTGAAATGTCCGGAGACATGGTTGAACGTTTGAATGTCAAACGTCAAGCGGGAATTTAACGTCGGGAGACGGCGTTAGTGAGAACTAGCTGGGAATTTAACGTGCGGAGACGGCGTTAGTGAAAACTAGCTGGGAATTTAACGTGCGGAAACGAGCGTTAGTGAGAACTAGCGGGAATTTAACGTGCGGAGACGAGCGTTAGTGAGAACTAGCTGGGAATTTAACGTGCGGAGACGAGCGTTAGTGAAAACTAGCGGGAATTTAACGTGCGGAGACGAGCGTTAGTGAGAACTAGCGGGAATTTAACGTCTGGAGACGAGCGTTAGTGAAAACTAGCTGGGAATTTAACGTGCGGAGACGAGCGTTAGTGAAAACTAGCGGGAATTTAACGTGCGGAGACGAGCGTTAGTGAAAACTAGCGAGAATTTAACGTGCGGAGACGGCGTTAGTGAAAACTAGCGAGAATTTAACGTGCGGAGACGAGCGTTAGTGAAAACTAGCGAGAATTTAACGTGCGGAGACGAGCGTTAGTGAGAACTAGCGGGAATTTAACGTGCGGAGACGAGCGTTAGTGAAAACTAGCGAGAATTTAACGTGCGGAGACGGCGTTAGTGAGAACTAGCGGGAATTTAACGTGCGGAGACGAGCGTTAGTGAAAACTAGCGAGAATTTAACGTGCGGAGACGAGCGTTAGTGAAAACTAGCGAGAATTATCCTCGGGGGATAGGGCGTTAGAAATGTCTAGCGGGAAATTTTACACTTTCGGGGGCAAAAAGTGGTAAAATTGGAATTGCCAAAAGCTGAGGGGCAAAAGGGGCAAAAATTATTACAGTGCGGTAGAGTCAGGTCGGACTTTCGCATTTTCGAAAACCTTTTAAATGCCGAGGCTGGGGAAGAAAATGGCCATTTCTTCCATTATTGCCGGCGAGAGAGAGAGAGAGAGGAGAGAAAATTTTCCACCCCAAATTGCAAGGTTTGCTCGAATTTGTGAGGGAAAATCGCTATGGAGGGTGAAGGAGGACCAATGGCTCGCCATGGAAGGACCGACAACGAGAGAACTCGATTGGTTCGGACCATTCGAACCACCACTCTTCCATTGAATCCGGCGGAGTTTTATCCGGCGAGGGATAGACACAACTCCAAGGATGGGATCGAAAGACAAGTAAGTTCCCTACAAATTCCATTAATTTCAAGAATGTGCATTCTTTAAATGTTAGAAATTTGTTAGGAATTTACTTAGGGATTTTGGTGCCCGATTTGGGGCTTTTGACTTTGCTATGAATCGTTGTCGAAATTGACTAGGACGTAGTTCAATTGACATCATGGGTAGATGACATAAAAATTTTGGTTGCAAAATTCCATGTCTAAATGCATTTTCCAAAATTAAAGTAGCTTTAATTCGGGACGGAGCGAGATTTTCGAAAAATTCGAAAGAATTTGAAAGTTCGGATTCGACGGAGTTTTCGAAATGATTTTGAAAGTTCGGATTCGACGGAGTTTTCGAAATGATTTTGAAAGTTCCGGATTCGACGGAGTTTTCGAAAGATTTTGAAAGTTCCGGATTCGACGGAGTTTTCGAAATGATTTTGAAAGTTCGCAGGAAATGAATGAGAACCGTATCTGCATTGCATCCTTTTGACATGCGTTGGTGCATTTCTGTTGACGTTGCTTCTGTCTTGTTTATGCGGGGGACGGGGATGGTTGATACCCACAACGAGAAGAGTCGGGGTGCCTTTGAGGCGGTGCGGGTATTGTGGGGCCTTATCCGGACGTGGCCCGAGAGGAGAGAGGAGTCACGGCAGTGGTGATTGACTCGGTGGCCGGGTTTATCAGTCTTGTAGGCTGCGACAGGTGATACGCCGAGGGCGAGTCCATGTATGTCGCGTGAGCGAGTACTGGTGGGATACGACCCACACTTTCCATTTCAGATGGGGGGAGGCGACGGTGACTCCCACGGATTTTGCCGCTATCACTGGGTTGCCGACTTATGGCAACGCGCTAGTGTGGGTTGATGGTTATACCCCGGAGCAGTTATGCAGGCTGCTGGGTTTTGATATTACCGATGCAGGGGGCTTAGGCATTCGGTACGGGCCGATGGAGCGTCACTTGAGGGCGGGCGTCGCCGATTATCTGGGCCAGGTCTTTGAGGATGACCGCGGAGCGTCTGGCTCGAGGTTCCTTTGGTTTGCGGCGTCGGCGACTTTGTTCCCGACTTCCGACACGTCTTGTCACTTCCTCTGCTCGGGTCGGCGAGATCTGGATGCCGTGAGGGGTTTGCGTGGGGGAGGCTGGGTGGCCGAGCTCTACCATTCTTTGGACGGAGTTCTCGCGGGGAGAGGAGCACACATTTAGGCCTTCACGCTGTCTTGGATGTAAGTTTACGTGCTTTTTCTCTTCCTTGCCTCTTTTATGTACTCGTATGTATACGCTTTGTAGGCGACATAACTTTCCATTCTCTTGGCAGGTGCGGTGCTACGAGGTGTTCGGTCCGCGAGCTTGGGACGTCGAGGAGCCGTGCCGTCCCTGTTCCCTGCCTTCTTGGTTTGGCGAAGAAGGCGAAGAGGGCGGTCTCTTCGAGGTTGGCACTCGAGTGTCGTACGAGGAGATATCTCGGCGGCGAACACAGGTTCTCGAGAGGATCCAGTGACACAGTGGAAGCGGGTTTGATCATGTCGCGGTGCGAGATTTCCAGCGAGACTACACGGCGGCGGAAGCTCTGGTGGGACTTCGCTTTGCGACGCCATGTATGCAGGGGAGAGGGTGACTCGTCGGCATAGGTCGGGGTCCACTTCCTTTGGTGCGGTGGATCCTCCTCTGTACATGCGGCATCCCAGGGAGATGCGATGGATGGCTGGAGGGATACCTTCGGGGTGTGTACTTCACCGAGTACATCATAGCGGGGCCGCTTATGATGTTTTCTTGAGATGAGTGAGGAGCCCGCAGGTGCGGCATAGGGAGGCGAGGTCCTGGAGGTCCTCGACATTTTCCTGTCCCGCGAGCTAGGCTAGCGTACGAGCTGGGCGGTTTGCGCAGAGCGACTTGTGATCCCGCTCCGGCGGGCCGAGACCACGATACGAGGCGGACCCCAATGCTTCGGTGAGCATCTTTTCGATTTTACGCATTTGATAGTAGCATTACGCACATGATGCATCTGTACTTTCTACATTCGCTTTCGATGATTTTCTGGTTCGCGGGTATCGGCCGTACGTCTGATGAGGCCGTAGAGTGGTGGACGGGTGGTCCGCTACGCCCGGGAGGCTCGTGGAGTTCATGCGGTGCGGTTCCGGAGGAGCGTGGACGTCCGCGATCGGGGCCGTCTAGGCCGAGGGTTCGCTGCTCCCGCGGGCGGTGGGGAGGACTTCACGCGGGGTTTGGCCGGTTCGCGGGCGGAGCAGTGGATTTGGAGCTCCTTCTTACGCGCACTCGGGCGCGAGAGGGGAGTCCTCGAGTTCGCGTACTCAGGAGGCCCTTTGCCTATTCCCAGTGGAGGAGTTCGGCGAAGTTCTGTTTGCGACAGTCCGGCGGCGGCGGAAGCGGTACGTCGAGTGTACGGATGACGAGCGGGACTCAGAGTAGTCCCCTTTTCTTGCTTTCTTTCTTTACTATTTTGTTTAGACAAAATGCATGTATTTGTCGGGAACAAATTTTGATTTGAAATGTATTTGCAAAAAGGCGCAGTGGAGGCGGAACACATGCTTTCGCATATTTATTATGTGATCACCTTGATTATTTTTGGCAAATAAGCAAATAGGTTAATCAAAAATAAATAAAAAGGAGAAATGCATTAAAAATTGAACGGGTCAAAAAATTAAGCATGTATGAACTAATTTTTAATTATTTGCTGCTTGTTGCACGAGCCGGGCGGAAGGGATATTGACATTGGTTAAATGAAATCGGGCGAGCACGAGATTTCATAAGAGTGAACGAGGGCATAGTTTGGAAATGTTTCCAACTTTTAAGGCGGTTTAGGCTGCGAGAGTTGACCAAGTCAGCTGCGAGAGGAGTCGGCCAGGACTTGAAATGAATTTCAGATTCTTTAAATTGCGGTTTCGGCTTTGCAATTTGTAAGAAGCTGCGCATTGCTTTTGCTCATTACAGTTGAGTTCTTTTCCATTTCTTAAGGTTTTCTTCACCTTCGACATGGCTCCTTTTCCCAGTTATCGTCTCGGATGCAAGAGCGATATTTGGACAACTTTCGGTCGTGGGTACGGAACCACACGAGGCGAGAACAAAAGGTTTTCGAAGGCACATTACGGGATTAATCTGTTTGGGCTTTGAAGGAGCTCACGCCAGATTGGGATCTTTTGAGAGCCGCGTCTCGGTTGCAGGACGTAAGGAGGAATGTGTACGGCTTTTCGTACAACGAAGTCACTCCTACGTTTGAAGATTTAGGGCCGTGCAGGAGGACTGAGGCAGAACGGCTAGTTCTTCCGTATCTTTGGTGGCATGGCCATCGTTGAGAAGCTAGTGTCTTTGTTGGGTATCTCGGTGGAGAAGCATACGGGATCTTGTCTGAGGATACCGATTATGTTGACATTTGTGGCCAGAAAGATTTGCCTGAGCCGAGTGGGAGCGTCTTTGCGTGGGGACGCGTTTGCTGCTGTGTCACGTGATTGCTTACTCTTGTTCAACATTCACGTCTCTGAGTGTGTGCCATCACGTTGCAATCTTTTGGACCTCGCAGTGATACGGATGCCGGAGGGGAGCTGGAGAGACACCATCGACCGCCAGAGCACTGGTCTTGGGCGAGACATTCTGCAGGCGATCGTGCCGGATGGCGGCCAGTGGC
>JAFEMH010008005.1:0-67728 GCA_022495995.1 Adenophora triphylla var. japonica | reverse complement strand
TCTAAATATTTTATTAAAACAAAGCAAAATACTTTCAGCAACAAATTCTTCCTTATTAAAAGTTAAATACAAAATACCGTAAGCTCACATATGCAATAATAATATTTGTTTTAAAACAAGTTCTAATACTTTCTGTAAAAGAGATTTAAATACAAGAGTAATATTAGAAATCCTTTTCTACAAATGTTATACCCTTTTAAGGTATCCTAAACAAAGGAGTAGAAACGAAAATATTAGATAGTGACATAAAATAATATTTAAATTCATATATCCAGTTTCCACCCATGATGTTAACAATGTACAAAAAGCAAATATAACAAAAATAAACTCATTACAAAAACAAATTGAATTCTTAAAAGAGGACTTACATAATACAAAATTAGAAGAAAAATTACAATCAAGAGAATGCAAAATTACAGTCGGAAAGATATTAGAGAAATTTGAAAAAACCCTATGTTCTGACCTCCCTACAGCATTTTGGGAAAGAAAGAAACATGTCATAACATTACCATATGAAAAAGAGTTTAATGAAAGAATGATTCCAACTAAAGCAAGACCAATCCAAATGAACCAGGAATTATTAGAATATTGTAAAAAAGAAATAAAAGATTTATTAGATAAAAAATTAATAAGAAAAAGCAAATCACCATGGTCATGCTCTGCTTTCTATGTCACAAAAAATGCAGAAATTGAGAGAGGAGCTCCAAGGTTAGTAATAAATTATAAACCATTAAACACAGCCTTAAAATGGATTAGGTATCCAATCCCTAATAAACAAGACCTATTAAAAAGACTTCACAATGCATCAATATTTTCAAAATTTGATATGAAATCAGGTTTTTGGCAAATACAAATAGCAGAACAAGATAGATACAAAACAGCATTCACAGTACCATTTGGGCAATACGAATGGAATGTAATGCCATTTGGGTTAAAAAATGCACCAAGCGAATTCCAAAAAATAATGAATGAAATATTCAACCCTTACACATTTATCATAGTTTATATAGATGATGTTTTAGTCTTCAGCAAAGATTTAGGCCAACATGAAAAACATTTAAACATATTCTACAAAACAATGATAAAAAATGGATTAGTTTTATCCAAAGCCAAGATAAAATTATATCAAACGAAAATAAGATTTTTAGGACATGAAATAACCAACAATACTATAATACCAATCCAAAGATCGATAGACTTTGCAGACAAATTCCCGGATGAAATAAAAGATAAAACCCAATTACAAAGATTTTTAGGATCACTAAATTATATAGCTGATTTCCTTCCAAAAATAAGACAAATTTGCAAACCTCTTTATGACAGATTAAGAAAAAACCCAAAACCCTGGACAAAAGAACACACTAATGTAATAAAACAGATTAAGTTATACGTAAAACAATTACCCTGTTTAACAATATGTGATCCAAATGCACCAAAGACAGTCTCTACAGACGCATCAGATATAGGATATGGAGGAATACTAACTCAAGAAATAAATGGAAAAACCCATATAATTAGATATTACTCAGGAGTGTGGAATGAAACTCAATCTAAATACTCTACAATAAAAAAGGAAATTCTCTCAATCGTCTTATGCATAACAAAATTTCAAGATGCCCTATTAAACCAAAAATTCACTGTTAAAGTAGATTGTAAAGCCGCTAAAGATGTTTTACAAAAAGATGTAAAAAATTTGGCTGCAAAACAAATTTTTGCGAGATGGCAAGCCCTATTATCAATTTTTGATTTTGAAATAATTCATATTGCAGGAAAAGATAATTCCATTCCAGATTTCCTAACAAGAGAATTTCTGCAAGGGAACCATGAAAATTCTTAAAAAACAAAAATTAGAAATAGGGTCATCATCCCAAACCCAAACATTATCACTAAGAGAAAAATTTTACAAAGATATAATCAATATGGCAAACAGTCAACAAAACCATGGAGAATGGACCATGAAAATTAATAACCAACTAATACATCTAAATGACATAAATTACTTAAATTTTTGCTTCCAAAAAACGGAATTATTACTACAAGAAAGCAAAAACTTATGTACAAAAATCCCAATGAGTAAAACTGCAGAACTTAGAGTTCAAACCTATGATTTAGAAGAAATTTTAGAATATAGATTTGCTCGAAAATACAAATTATCTATAGATGCAAACATTTCTGCCCTTAAAAGAATAATACGATGTATTGAAAATGACTATACGGGAAATTCTAGACAAAATTCCTTGCTAATACCAGACTAATTTCATGCTTATAGGAATTGGCTACAATGATATATTACATGGAAACCTTTAAACTGCTCAAAAGAAAAGAAGATAAATTACTAAGAGAAATTAAAGACCTTGAAAAAAGAATAATAGAAGAAAGGAAAAGAGATCCCTATTATCCTCACAATTATCATATTTGGACTTTTTTAGAAACAGCATTACAAAATACATTGTGGTACAAAAGACAAAGTCTTAAATTAGTTTATATTGAACTTAATTTCATTTGGCTAAATAATATTACGGGATAAAAACCTTTTTTGTAGGATGTTTACAAACTCTACAGAAAAGCGTAAAGATAAAAAACCCTTATTTACAATTGTTCCCCCCCTACAAAACTTCCAAATTTCATTCCTGACAAAATCACCAAAGATAGAAAACAAATTTACAGTTCTTGCAACCTTACCTCAACCATCCTCATCCTCAATAGGATTACCTTCAGGGAGTTCATCACAAAAAACATACAAAACATCCCTTAAAACAGAATGTCCTCAACCATCGAGCCCACATTTACCATTACCAAGCTCAAGCCCAAAACAAAAACAAACACCACCTCCTTTTTACAATCAAATAATTCCAAGCCCAAGCCCAAGACAGACACCACCCACTTCCTACACCTACAAAAATTTTGAAGAATTAATCTGTGTCATTGAACCAGAATATTTTGAAAACAATTCCAATTGGCATCCTTACCAAATTTCTCAATGCCTCCTACTAGAATCACATAATTACTTACCAGACAATTTTACCAAATCCCAATTCTTTTATGAAAAATTTTTGACACAAACAAAATCAGCCACTTTTCAATATTCAACGGATCATTTAGATACATCTAAAGTCAGATATTGTAAAGTTCAGATCTTAAAAATTTTCTCTGTTTCAGACTGGGGCCAAAATCCCAATGAGGCCAAAGATCTGCTATTTCAAAATGGATCATCCCGATTTAATTATTGGGATTATATTACAGCCTGGTCTAGGGAATTTTTCAAACAAAACAAAACCTTTTCTCTATCATATTTCTTTTATTTTTCACCTCAATTTTCCTTCCCCACACCATTTTGGTTTCACATATGGTGGAAAAATTTTGGTTTAGACAAGACAATAGTTCCGGAATGTATACAAAAAGCTTTTGACTATTGGTCAACAAATTCAATATATCCAGAACCTATTGACCAAACTCCTCTTTGGACCCTATTCTGTCATACCTTCCATGTCCCATGGATCTTCATGACTGAATTTGATCTAAAGGAGCAACAATGCGATTGTATACAAATGGGTGCCTATGGGCAACAAAAGTGTGCGTGTGTAAGAAAAACAATTCTTCCCATCTTGATCAGGAAGCATAAGATCAAATGGTGGGAAAAAACCGAAATATTCCGATGTGATTTGACTGCGGTCAAAACATACTTCAAACAAAATACAAAATTTTGCAAAAATATTCCGCCAAAACAAATCCAGAAAAATGAAGAATTCCTCCAGAGAAAACAACAGATTATGGCGCAAATGGCTAAGTGTACAAATTCAGAAGATTTAGAAAGACTAATGGGACAGCTCAGCGATGAAGGAAGCTCATCGTCAACAACAATGCCAGAAGATGATTTCTACAACAATGAAGACATCTTCACTCAGCCCATCCAAGAGCTAGAAGGAGACCTATGAGGATGGCTACATCAGCAAATCATCAGCAAATGTCAGCATCCACCAATTCCAACAAAACAAAAGATGAACAGGAAAGCCGCCCCAACAAAATGATATGGTGACCCCCACCATATTTGACAAATGAAGAGAAGACAAAGAAAAAGGGGCATCCTATAGTGCAGCAGCCCCGACAGATAGAATCCACTTTCTCAGTGGATGATATTTTCTTTCATAAATTTGTATTAAAATCAAAAGTTGTGGATCCCTCCTAGGAGGACAAATGCGCACCGCACATGTGGCGCGATCCACTACTTCTTCTTGTAATATAAATAAGGATCCCTCCTCATCAGAAGAGGCAGGTTTTGCATTTGTAAATTTTTCAGTTTTCTCATTTCTCTATATTCCCTCTCTACAACCATCCATTGTACTATAACCATCCACTGTACGACCTTTGTAAATCCCCAAGTTCTGTATCAATAATAAGTAAGTTATTCTTACATTTCTTGTTCATTATTCTTTATTCTTTCATTATTTACATTTATATGCTTTCTTTTAGTATAAGAGATTTTTAAAATATAATTAAGGTATATCGGTCGGAAACCAGCCAGCGTCAGGTGTCGCCGAGACACTTTTGAGTTGGATGTTATAATCATCACTCATCGCAGCAATATAATATTCAAAATTTATATTGTGTGGCGGGTAGAACAATGACCACGTACCTTAGAATTAAAAGTCAATTTTTCTATTAAAAAGTCAAATTTACTATTTAGTACTGTAGCAACTCATTAGGAGTTTATTTCCTTGGATTTTCCTTTAGACTATTTGAATTTTGTTGTTTTTATTCTCATTACTCTCATGTTTAGTAATCTTTAATCGATCCTTCGCTTATTTTGTTTTGAAAATAAGCAAAGGATCGATTAAAGATTACTAAACATGAGAGTAATGAGGACAAAATTCAAATAGTCTAAAGGAAAATCCAAGGAAATAAACTCCTAATGAGTTGCTACAGTATTAAATAGTAAATTTGACTTTTTAATAGAAAAATTGACTTTTAATTCTAAGGTACGTGGTCATTGTTCTACCCGCCACACAATATAAATTTTGAATATTATATTGCTGCGATGAGTGATGATTATAACATCCAACTCAAAAGTGTCTTGGCGACACCTGACGCTGGCTGGTTTCCGATCGATATACCTTAATTATATTTTAAAAATCTCTTATACTAAAAGAAAGCATATAAATGTAAATAATGAAAGAATAAAGAATAATGAACAAGAAATGTAAGAATAACTTACTTATTATTGAGACAGAACTTGGGGATTTACAAAGGTCGTACAGTGGATGGTTATAGTACAATGGATGGTTGTAGAAGGAATATGAGAAAATGAGAAATGAAAAATTTACAAATGAAAACTCCGCCTCTTCACGATGAGGAGGGATCCTTATTTATATTACTAAGAAGAAGTGGGATCGCGCCACATGTGCGGCGCGCATTTGTCCTCCTGGAGTGGATCCACAACTGATTTTAATACAAATTTATGAAAGAAAATATCATCCGAGAAAGTGGATTCTATACGGGCCGCTGACTACCTCAGATGCCCCTTTTTCTTTGTCTTCTCTTCATTTGTCAAATATGGTGAAGTCACCATATCATTTTGTCAGCGCTTTCTGTTCATCTTTTTGTTTTGTTGGAAATTGGTGGATGCCGACATTTACGACGATGATTTGGCGATGTAGCCATCCTCATAGGTCTCCTTCTAGCTCTGGACGTGAGCGAAGATGTCTTCATTGTTAGAGAAATCATCTTCTGGCATTGTTGTTGACGATGAGCTTCCTTCATCACTGAGCTGTCCCATTAGTCTTTCTAAATCTTCTAAATTTGTACACTTAGCCATTTGCGCCATAATTTGTTGTTTTCTCTGGAGGAATTCTTCATTTTTATGGATTTGTTTTGGCGGAATATTTTTGCAAAATTTTGTATTTTGTTTGAAGTATGTTTTGACCTCAGTCAAATCACATCGGAATATTTCGATTTTTTCCCACCATTTGATCTTATGCTTCCTGATCAAGATGGGAAGAATTGTTTTTCTCACACACGCACACTTTTGTTGCCCATAGGCACCCATTTGTATACAATCGCATATTTGTTGCTCCTTTAGATCAAATTCAGTCATGAAGATCCATGGGACATGGAAGGTATGATAGAATAGGGGCCAAAGAGGAGTTTGGTCAATAGGTTCTGGATATATTGAATTTGTTGACCAATGGTCAAAAGCTTTTTGTATACATTCCGGAATTATTATCTTGTCTAAACCAAAATTTTTCCACCATATGTGAAACCAAAATGGTGTGGGGAAGGAAAATTGAGGTGAAAAATAAAAGAAATATGATAGAGAAAAGGTTTTGTTTTGTTTGAAAAATGCCCTAGACCAGGCTGTAATATAATCCCAATAATTAAATCGGGATGATCCATTTTGAAATAGCAGATCTTTGGTCTCATTGGGCTTTTGGCCCCAGTCTGAAACAGAGAAAATTTTTAAGATCTGAACTTTACAATATCTTACTTTAGATGTATCTAAATGATCCGTTGAATATTGAAAAGTGGCTGATTTTGTTTGTGTCAAAATTTTTTCATAAAAGAATTGGGATTTGGTAAAATTGTCTGGTAAGTAATTATGTGATTCTGGTAGGAGGCATTGAGAAATTTGGTAAGGATGCCAATTGGAATTGTTTTCAAAATATTCTGGTTCAATGACACAGATTAATTCTTCAAAATTTTTGTAGGTGTAGGAAGTGGGTGGTGTCTGTCTTGGGCTTGGGCTTGGAATTATTTGATTGTAAAAAGGAGGTGGTGTTTGTTTTTGTTTTGGGCTTGAGCTTGGTAATGGTAAATGTGGGCTCGATAGTTGAGGACATTCTGTTTTAAGGGATGTTTTGTATGTTTTTTGTGATGAACTCCCTAAAGGTAATCCTATTGAGGATGAGGATGGTTGAGGTAAGGTTGCAAGAACTGTAAATTTGTTTTCTATCTTTGGTGATTTGTCAGGAATGAAATTTGGAAGTTTTGTAGGGGGGGGGGAACAATGGTAAACAAGGGTTTTTTATCTTTACGCTTTTCTGTAGAGTTTGTAAACATCCTGCAAAAAAGGTTTTTATCCCGTAATATTATTTAGCCAAATGAAATTAAGTTCAATATAAACTAATTTAAGACTTTGTCTTTTGTACCACAATGTATTTTGTAATGCTGTTTCTAAAGAAGTCCAAATATGATAATTGTGAGGATAATAGGGATCTCTTTTCCTTTCTTCTATTATTCTTTTTTCAAGGTCTTTAATTTCTCTTAGTAATTTATCTTCTTTTCTTTTGAGCAGTTTAAAGGTTTCCATGTAATATATCATTGTAGCCAATTCCTGAAAGCATGAAATTAGTCTGGTATTAGCAAGGGATTTTGTCTAGAATTTCCCGTATAGTCATTTTTAATACATCGTATTATTCTTTTAAGGGCAGAAATGTTTGCATCTATAGATAATTTGTATTTTCGAGCAAATCTGTATTCTAAAATTTCTTCTAAATCATAGGTGTGAACTCTAAGTTCTGCAGTTTTACTCATTGGGATTTTTGTACATAAGTTTTTGCTTTCTTGTAGTAATAATTCCGTTTTTTGGAAGCAAAAATTTAAGTAATTTATGTCATTTAGATGTATTAGTTGGTTATTAATTTTCATGGTCCATTCTCCATGGTTTTGTTGACTGTTTGCCATATTGATTATATCTTTGTAAAATTTTTCTCTTAGTGATAATGTTTGGGTTTGGGATGATGACCCTATTTCTAATTTTTATTTTTTAAGAATTTCCATGGTTCCCTTGCAGAAATTCTCTTGTTAGAAAATATGGAATGGAATTATCTTTTACTGCAATATGAATTATTTCAAAATCAAAAATTGATAATAGGGCTTGCCATCTCGCAAAAATTTGTTTTGCAGCCAAATTTTTTACATCTTTTTGTAAAATATCTTTAGCGGCTTTACAATCTACTTTAACAGTGAATTTTTGGTTTAATAGGTCATCTTGAAATTTTGTTATGCATAAGACGATTGAGAGAATTTCTTTTTTTTATTGTAGAGTATTTAGATTGAGTTTCATTCCACACTCCTGAGTAATATCTAATTATATGGGTTTTTCCATTTATTTCTTGAGTTAGTATTCCTCCATATCCTATATCTGATGCGTCTGTAGAGACTGTCTTTGGTGCATTTGGATCACATATTGTTAAACAGGGTAATTGTTTTACGTATAACTTAATCTGTTTTATTACATTAGTGTGTTCTTTTGTCCAGGGTTTTGGGTTTTTCCTTAATCTGTCATAAAGAGGTTTGCAAATTTGTCTTATTTTTGGAAGGAAATCAGCTATATAATTTAGTGATCCTAAAAATCTTTGTAATTGGGTTTTATCTTTTATTTCATCCGGGAATTTGTCTGCAAAGTCTATCGATCTTTGGATTGGTATTATAGTATTGTTGGTTATTTCATGTCCTAAAAATCTTATTTTCGTTTGATATAATTTTATCTTGGCTTTGGATAAAACTAATCCATTTTTTATCATTGTTTTGTAGAATATGTTTAAATGTTTTTCATGTTGGCCTAAATCTTTGCTGAAGACTAAAACATCATCTATATAAACTATGATAAATGTGTAAGGGTTGAATATTTCATTCATTATTTTTTGGAATTCGCTTGGTGCATTTTTTAACCCAAATGGCATTACATTCCATTCGTATTGCCCAAATGGTACTGTGAATGCTGTTTTGTATCTATCTTGTTCTGCTATTTGTATTTGCCAAAAACCTGATTTCATATCAAATTTTGAAAATATTGATGCATTGTGAAGTCTTTTCAATAGGTCTTGTTTATTAGGGATTGGATACCTAATCCATTTTAAGGCTGTGTTTAATGGTTTATAATTTATTACTAACCTTGGAGCTCCTCTCTCAATTTCTGCATTTTTTGTGACATAGAAAGCAGAGCATGACCATGGTGATTTGCTTTTTCTTATTAATTTTTTCTCTAATAAATCTTTTATTTCTTTTTTACAATATTCTAATAATTCCTGGTTCATTTGGATTGGTCTTGCTTTGGTTGGAATCATTCTTTCATTAAACTCTTTTTCATATGGTAATGTTATGACATGTTTCTTTCTTTCCCAAAATGCTGTAGGGAGGTCAGAACATAGGGTTTTTTCAAATTTTTCTAATATCTTTCCGACTGTAATTTTACATTCTCTTGATTGTAATTTTTCTTCTAATTTTGTATTATGTAAGTCTTCTTTTAAGAATTCAATTTGTTTTTGTAATGAGTTTATTTTTGTTATGTTTGCTTTTTGTACATTGTTAACATCATCGGTAGAAACTGGATATATGAATTTAAATATTATTTTATGTCCTAATATTTTCGTTTCTACTCCTTGTTTAGATACCTTAAAAGGGTATAACATTTGTAGAAAAGGATTTCCTAATATTACTCTTGTATTTAAATCTTTTACAAGTATTAAACTTGTTTTAAAACAAATATTATTATTGCATATGTGAGCTTCTGGTATTTTGTATTTAACTTTTAATAAGGAAGAATTTGCTGCTGAAAGATTTTGCTTTGTTTTAATAAAATATTTAGAGGGTATTATGCCTTGTTCAATACAATTTAAGTCTGCTCCTGAGTCTAATATGGCTATTCCTTCATATTTAAACGTTCCTATTGTCATTTTTATGGTGACATACCATTTTTGAAATCTAACTTTATTTATTGCATATACACTTCCTTCTGTATCTTCTTCTGTTGAAGATTGTGTTTCTGTTTCCGTATTTTCTCTAGTGTTTATTTTTATTCCTTTGTTTTTTGAAAAAGGGTTTTGAAATTGTTCATCCAATTTTTTAGAAGGTTCTCCTTTATAAGTTGCACTTATTTGTTTTTTGATTTCATGTAATGTTATTTTTGCCTCTAATTCTTTTTGTGATTTTTGTAATTCTAAATTATTTTGTTTTAATAATTTTATTTCTTGTTTTATTTCTCTGATTTCTCTTTGTAAATCTACTGAAGAAATTTGTTTCTTTTTATCTTGGAACATTTGTACCACATCTTCATATTGGGACGGTGTTGAGGGTTCTGGTTTTTCTTCATTAATGGTTTTTTCCAATTGTCTTAAGAATTTTCTTTTTATTACTGGTTCTTTGATTTCTTTAATTTTTTCTAATATTTCATCATATTGTTCTATAGTATTGATTTTGGTTGTACACATACATATTCCTTTGCATCCATTTTGACATTCATTAATTTCTTCCTCATTATCTGTGTTGTCTGTGCTGAAGGAGGGGTCTTCTCCACTGGTTTGTTCATTTTCTGTGGTTGTTACTTCTAGGTTGTCTATTTGGGATATTATTTGGTCTATTTCTTTTATATTAAGGTTATTACAAATTTGTTTTATTTGTTTTCTAGCTGGGCAATCTCTAGCTATATGTCCAGGTTTTCTACATAAAAAACATTTTATTGTCTTTTTATAGGTAGTCGAATGTTTGTTATTCTTTTTGTATTTCTTATTGTTGTATTTATTGCTATGTCTTTTCTTATGGCTTGAGTTTTTATAGTATTCAGGAGTCTCGTTTGTATATTTTTTATTTGTTGTTCTATGTTTTCTCCTGTATGTGCTATTTTTATAATAGGGATTTTGTTCATTCCTTTTCTTTTTATGAGGTAGTTTTAATCTTCCAAATCCGAATTGTTCACACCAATTTCCTAATTCTTTTCTTGTTTGAGAATTTTCTTTCTTTAATTTATAGGCTAATCTTTGATCCTGGCATAATCTTAAGCCAGTAATGTTTACACAAGTAATTAAATCTCCGTAAGTTAATTCATTGTAAGAGACTTGTCCAAATTTTTGTTCTATTGTTTCTTTTACTTTTTCTGAAAATAATCCTGGTAGACCAGTAATAAATTTTTCTTTCCAATATATGTTATTTGGTTCTACCAAATTAAAAACTCTTTTTAAGAAGTTTTCTTTATACCATTTGAATTGCTGTAATTTTCTGCATTTTAGATTTTGTAATATCTCTGAATTTCTTTCAGTATATAAGTCTATATCTCCTATAAAGTGAGTTGTAATATTGAATATTAATGTTATCAATTGTGCCGGTGCAGGCCTTCCATGTTCGTCTACTAAGGGTTGGTCTTGGTTATCTCTTCTTACAGCAGATAATATATCATCTTTTACTTCTCTTCCTAGTAGTTTATCCCACCAGGTGCGTAATTGTCCTGTGAAACCTAGGATTATATTTTCTACAGCTTGTTTTTCTGTAATGTTTGTTGTTTTGTAAATATTTCCTACGATTATCATTTCTTTTGTTTTATTAATAATTTCCATCTCACTTAACCCATCAATGTTCCATTCATAAATATTTTTTGCATTGTACGATTTTTGTTGATTTCCTAGTATTTCCAAGTCATCCGCCTCTTTTTTATAATTGTAAAAGCCTCGAATGGCTTGTATTGGTTTATTTTTATCTGTTTCATAGTTTTCAGAATCAAGGATGGATTCTGATTCAGATGTTGATTGTTCATTGTATTCTGTTAGTACTCTAATGTTTTTGTTATCGCTTGTACTTTCTTCTTTTATTTGTATATATGATTTTATATTTTCCATTAAGTCATTTAAGGGATTGTGCAAAGTTGGTCTAACACCTGACATTCTAAATGAATTTTTTGAAGGAGGTATTTGTCTTTTATAGGATGTTGATACTGGTACTTTATCTTTTCTGTTTGATGGGGTTATGTTGTATAATTCTCCATGTTTCGTATATCTCTTGGATATTACTCCTGTTTCTGGTTGTTTATAGATGATTGTGGGAAAATCAGTTTGTGTAGTAAGGCTATCTACCTCTTCTTTTACCATTGCTATTCCATTTGTAACATTATCGATTTTGTCCTCTACCCTATCTAGTTGTTGTCCAATTGTATGTATTGATAGGTTTGTCCAATTATTTTGTAAATGTAAATCTTTTGTCAATCTCTCTTCTATTTGGTCAGGGTGGACTATTGGTAAATTCCGTGTGTGATTCCATTTTTATTGAAATAAGCCGGTTCTAGCGGAGGTTTTTCACTTTCGTAAAATTCATTACTTGGTAAATTGTTTGCTGTTACTTTATACCATTTTTTAATGTTTTTAGTTATTGGGTTTAGTTTATATAAATATTCATCATTCAGGAACTCAAAGAATGGTATATGTATTTCTTGTATTTTACATAGTTCATAATATGCTTCTTTAATTATTTTTTGTTCTTTTTCGTTATATGTTTTAAAGAATATTTCTCTGTTTTCATTATTTTCTTCACTTTGGAATTCTTCTCTTAAAACTTTTTTATTTAAGTGGAAATTAGTCTTTATCATATTTACTGTGAAATTACTGTCTTCATATGGATGGGCAAAATTTCCATTTCTTTTTATGCCAATATTATTTGCTTCATATGAGTTTTCCGTTTCAATTTCTGATTCTAAGATTGGTTGATTATTTTGTGAATTATTTCCTTGTTGGAATTCAAATATTCCTGAAGTGGATCTCCTAGCTGGTATATTGAAATTAAGGTTTTTATTTCTGTTTAGGGATTGTGTTCTTTTGAATTTTAGTTCTACTGAACCATCTACATATTGTGTTACTTGTTCTAATTCACTTGTTTGTTTATTTTTTGCACTTGTGTGCAGTACGATTTTCTTTGGATAATATATATATATATATATATATATATATATATATATATATATATATATATATATATATATATATATATATATATATATATATATATACCAAAATAAGCAAAGGATCAATTTAACTAACTAACATGAGAATAATAAGCAATAAAAACAACAAAAATTAATATAATCTAAAGCATATATATATATATATATATATATATATATATATATATATATATATATATATATATATATATACCAAAATAAGCAAAGGATCGATTTAACTAACTAACATGAGAATAATAAGCAATAAAAACAACAAAACTAAATATAATCTAAAGCAAAATTCAAGGGAAATAAACTCCTAATGAGTTGCTACAGTGCTAAATAGTAAATTTGACTTTTTAATAGTAAAATTGACTTTTATCTCGGGTACGTGATCTTTGTTCTACCCGGCACACACTTCATAAATTTTGAATATTATGAAGCCGCGATGAGTAAGGATGAAAACCTTCAACTCAAAAGTATCTTTGAGACACCTTGACGCTGCCTGGTTTCCGATCTATATACCTCATTTATTTAAAAGTCTATTATACTAAAAGAAAGCATACAAATAACAAAAGATAGAAAGAACACTTACTTCTTATTACAGAACTTCGATAATTTACAAGATATTTGTACAGTGGATGATTTACAGTGGATGGTTGAGAGGATATCTAGGAAGAGGGAGAACTCAGAAAGGGTGAAAGAAAAAACTTGCCCTCTCAAATGAGGAGGGATCCATATTTATATTACAAACTAAAGTAGTGGATCGCGCCACATGTTCGGTGCGCATTTGTCCTCAGAAGAGGGATCCACAACTTTTGACAAAATCAAATAAATACAAAAGAAAAATGAGTTCCACTCAGGGAAGTGGAGAAAACAGTCTTATCCACTGAGAAAGTGGATTCTCCTTGTCCATTGCTTTTTTGACAATTGAGGGGCGGCTTTACTGTTGAAGATGCCATCCCTGTCTTTGCCTTTTGTCATTTGTCTTCACAGGTCTTCTATCTGTACCTGAGTGAACATGTCATCGTTTGGCATGGCTTCGTCAGGTATTGTAGAATTTGTGCTTCCTTCATCGCTTAATTCGTTCATTAGTCTGTCAAGATCTCCAGGATTTGTGCATTTAGCCATCTGGACCATGATGTGTTGTTTTCTTCGGAGGAATTCTTCATTTTGTTGGGATTGTGAAAGGGGGATATTTTTGCAACATTGGGGTTTTTGTTTAAAGAATTTTTCAACTGCTTCAGGGCCACAATCAGATAAGGGTGTCTTGTCCCACCACTTGATTTTGTATTTTCTGATTAGAGTTGGGAGAATTGTTTTGTGATTGCACTCACACTTTTGTTGCTTTGGGGAACCCATTTGTAGACCCATTTGTACACACTCACACATTTGTTCCTCATTGAGGTCAAATTCTGTCATGAAAATCCAAGGGACTTGGAAACTATGACAAAATTGGGCCCAAATGGGGGATTGTTCAATTTCCTGTGGAAAAGAAATTTGTTTGGCCCAAAGATTGAAGGCCTTTTTTACAGAAGATGGGACTATTTGTTTATCCAGCCCAAACTTTGTCCACCAAAGGTTAAACCAATAAGGGGTTGGATACGGAAAGTCAGGGGAGAAGTAGAAAAAATATGAAAGAGAAAAGGATTTGTTTTGTTTGAGAAAAGCTCGGGACCAAGCATTAATATAGTCCCAATAGTTGAAACGGGTTGTATTGTTTGGAAGGTATAGGTCCTTAGCTTCACTGGGTTTTTGTCCCCAATCAGAGATGGTTAAAAATTTAAAAATCCTTACTTTGCAATATCTTACTTTGGAGGGGTCTAAATGATCAGCAGAATAGATGAAATTGGCTGATCTAGTTTGAGTCAAAATGCTTTCATAATAAAATTGTGATTTGGAGAAATTGCCAGGCAGATAATTGTGGGAAATGGGAAGAAGAAATTCAGACATTTGGTAAGGATGCCATTTTGTATTTGTTTCAAAGAATTCTGGTTCTAAGACACAGACGAACTCTGAATGGTTTTTGTAGAAATAGGAAGTTGGTGGAGTGTTCTTTGGATAAGAACTGGGTGAAATTTGTTGGATAAGAGGAATTGGACTTTGAGTTGGGCTTTGGTCAAGGCTTTGTTTGTAAGTTGCCAATTGTTGACTTGGGCTTGGTGGAGTGGTTTGTGAAGACGTTGATGAGAAGGGAGTTTTGTACGGTGATATCATTTCAAATTTGTTTTCATTTTTGGGGGTTTTTTCGGGAATAAAAATGGGAAGTTTTGTTAAAGGTACAGTAGTGAAAATTGGCTTTTTATCTTTTTTCTTTGTCGAGGTACTTGGAATCATTCTGCAAAATAATATTTATCCTGTGATGTTATCCAAGAGGATAAAATCAAGTTCAATATAAAGCAGTCTTAACCTTTGTCTTTTATACCAAATTGTGTTGTTTAAAGAGGTTTCTAGATTAGTCCAATGAAAAGGATTTCTTTTTCTTTCTTCTTCTAAGGCTTCCTTAAGGCTTTTAATTTCTTTTCTAAGTTTATGTTCTTTTCTGCTGATTTTTGTGAAAATTTTCATGAATGGAGGCATTGTCAAGGATCCTGTTGAAAGGAAAAAGATTATTAGTCCGGGATTAACATGGGATTATCTCTGTTACTACCTACATGATCATTCTCAATACATTTTATAATTCTTCTTAAAGCGGAGATATCTACTTCAATTGATGGTCTGAATTTTCTGGTGAAATTGTGTTCTAAGAGTTCTTCTAAATCATATATGTGAAATCTTAATTCCTGGGTTTTACTGATTGGAATTGGAGGAGGATAATTACCAATTGGTACTGGGGCCCAGACGTTTTTGGATTCTTTTAATAATACATCTGTCTTCTGAAGGCAGAAATTTAAGTAATTTATATTGTTTAAATGATAATATAGACCATTAATGTGTACATGCCATTTTTGGGGATTTTTGTCAAAAGATTCAAGTTGTTGTTGTTGTTCAATAATTAGGGTTTCTTGATACAATTTTTCTCTGGGTGTTAATGGTTGGTTAATTTGTGAAGATGATCCTAATTCTAATTCTAATTTTGTTTTCTTAAGTTTTTCTTGTTTTTGTTTCTTAAGGATATCCATTGTTCCCTTGCAAAAATTCCCTTGTTAAGAAATCTGGAATTGAATTGTCTTTTCCTGCAATATGAATAATTTCAAAATCAAAAATTGATAATAAGGCTTGCCACCTGGCAAAGATTTGTTTAGCAGCCAAATTTTTTACATCTTTTTGTAAAACATCCTTAGCGGCTGTACAGTCTACTTTAACAATGAATTTTTGATTAAGCAAGTCGTCTTGAAATTTTGTTATGCATAATACTATGGAAAGGATTTCCTTTTTTATTGTGGAATATTTAGATTGGGTTTCATTCCATATCCCTGAGTAATATCTTATTATATGGGTTTTACCATTTATTTCTTGAGTTAATATTCCTCCATATCCTTTGTCTGAAGCATCTGTAGATACTGTCTTTGGTGCGTTTGGATCGCATATTGTTAGACAGGGTAATTGTTTTACATATAACTTAATTTGTTTTATTACATTAGTGTGTTCTTTTGTCCAAGGTTTTGGGTTTTTCTTTAATCTGTCATAAAGAGGTTTGCAGATTTGTCTTATTTTTGGAAGGAAATCAGCTATGTAATTTAGTGATCCTAAAAATCTTTGTAATTGGGTTTTATCTTTTATTTCATCCGGGAATTTGTCTGCAAAGTCTATCGATCTTTGGATTGGTATTATAGTATTGTTGGTTATTTCATGTCCTAGAAACCTTATTTTCGTTTGATATAATTTTATCTTGGCTTTGGATAAAACTAATCCGTTTTTTATCATTACTTTGTAAAATATGTTTAGATGTTTTTCATGTTGTCCTAAATCTTTACTAAAGACTAAAACATCATCTATGTAAACTATAATAAACGTGTAAGGGTTGAATATTTCATTCATTATTTTTTGGAATTCACTTGGTGCATTTTTTAATCCAAATGGCATTACATTCCATTCATATTGCCCAAATGGTAATGTGAATGCTGTTTTATATCTATCTTGTTCTGCTATTTGGATTTGCCAAAATCCTGATTTCATATCAAATTTTGAAAATATTGATGCGTTGTGAAGTCTTTTTAATAAATCTTGTTTATTAGGGATTGGATACCTAATCCATTTTAAGGCTGTATTTAATGGTTTATAGTTTATTACTAATCTTGGAGCTCCTCTCTCGATTCTGCATTTTTTGTGACATAGAAAGCAGAGCATGACCATGGTGATTTGCTTTTTCTTATTAATTTTTTATCTAATAAATCTTTTATTTCTTTTTTACAGTATTCTAATAATTCTTGGTTCATTTGGATTGGTCTTGCTTTTGTTGGAATCATTTTTTCATTGAATTCTTTTTCATATGGTAATGTTATGACATGTTTCTTTCTTTCCCAAAATGTTGTAGGGAGGTCAGAACATAAGGTTTTTTCAAATTTTTCTAATATCTTTTCGATTGTAATTTTGCATTCTCTTGATTGCAATTTTTCTTCTAACTTTGTATTATGTAAGTCTTCTTTTAAGAATTCAATTTGTTTTTGTAATGAATTTATTTTTGATATATTTGTTTTTTGTACATTGTTTACATCATGGGTAGAAACTGGATATAGAAATTTAAATATTATTTTTTTGTCCTAGTATCTTTGTTTCTACTCCTTGTTTGGATACTTTAAAGGGATATAACATTTGTAAAAAGGGATTTCCTAATATTACTTTTGTATTTAAATCCTTTACAAGTATTAAACTTGTTTTAAAACAAATGTTATTATTACATATATGAGCTTCTGGTATTTTATATTTAACTTTTAATAAGGAAGAATTTGCTGCTGAAAGGTTTTGCTTTGTCTTAATAAAATATTTAGAAGGTATTATACCTTGTTCTATGTAGTTTAAATCTGCGCCTGAGTCTAACATGGCTATCCCTTCATATGTAAAAGTTCCTATTGTCATTTTTATGGTGATATACCATTTTTGAAACCTAACTTTATTTATTGCATATACACTTCCTTCTGTATCCTCTTCTGTTGAAGAATCTGTCTCTGTTTCTGTATTTTCTCTAGTGTTTATTTTTATTCCTTTGGCTTTCGAAAAAGGGTTTTGGAATTGTTCATCCAATTTTTTAGAAGGTTCTCCTTTGTAAGTTGCACTTATTTGTTTTTTAATTTCATGTATTGTTATTTTTGCCTCTAATTCTTTTTGTGATTTTTGTAATTCTAAATTATTTTGTTTTAATAATTTTATTTCTTGTTTTATTTCTCTGATTTCTTTTTGTAAATCTACTGAAGAAATTTGTTTCTTTTTGTCTTGAAACATTTGTACTACGTCTTCATAATGAGACGGTGTTGATGGTTCTGGTTTTTCTTCATTTATGATTTTCTCTAATTGTCGTAAGAATTTTCGTTTTATAACTGGTTCCTTAATTTCTTTAATTTTTTCTAATATTTCATCATATTTTTCTATAGTATTGATTTTGGTTGTACACATGCATACTCCTTTGCTACCATTTTGACATTCATTAATTTCTTCCTCATTATCTGTGTTGTCTGTGCTGAAGGAGGGGTCTTCTCCACTGATTTGTTCATTTTCTGTGGTTGTTACTTCTAGATTATCTATTTGGGATATTATCTGTTCTATTTCTTTTATATTAAGGTTATTGCAAATTTGTTTTATTTGTTTTCTAGCTGGGTAATCTCTAGCTATATGTCCAGGTTTTCTACATAAAAAGCATTTTATTGTCTTTTTATAGGTATTCGAATGTTTGTTATTTTTTCTGTATTTCTTATTGTTGTATTTATTTCTATATCTTTTCTTATGGCTTGAGTTTTTATAATATTCAGGAGTCCCGTTTGTATATTTTTTTATTTGTTTTTTCTATGTTTCCTTCTATATGTGCTATTTTTGTGGTAAGGACTGTAATTTTGTTTCTTTTTATGGGGTGATTTTAATCTTCCAAATCCAAATTGTTCACACCAATGTCCTAATTCTTTTCTTGTTTGTGCGCTTTCCTTCTTTAATTTAATACTTAATCTTTGATCTTGGCAAAATTTTAAACCAGTAATATTTACACAAGTAATTAGGTCTCCATAGGTTAATTCATTATAAGAGATTCGGCCATATTTTTGTTCTATTGTGTCTTTTACTTTTTCTGAAAATAGTCCTGGTAATCCTGTAATAAATTTTTCTTTCCAATAAATGTTATTTGGGTCTGCTAGATTAAAAACTCTTTGCAGGAAATTGTCTTTATACCATTTGAATTGTTCCAATTTTCTACATTTTAAATTTTGTAGTATTTTTGAGTTTCTTTCTGTATATAAATCTATATCTCATATGAAATGGGTAGTGATATTGAATATTAGTGTTATTAATTGTGCCGGTGCAGGTCTTCCTTGTTCATCCAATAAGGGTTGCCCTTGGGCATCTATTCTTACAGAGGATAAAATTTCATTTTTTATTTCATTTCCTAATAATTTATCCCACCATGTGCGTAATTGTCCAGTGAAACCTAAAATTATGTTTTCTACAGCTTGTCTTTCTGTGATATTTGTTGTTTTGTAAATATTGCCTACAATTATCATTTCTTTTGTTTTATTGATAATTTCCATTTTACTTAATCCATCAATGTTCCATTCATAAATGTTTTTTGCATTGTAAGATTTTTGTTGTTCTCCTAATATTTGCAAATCTTCTGCTTCTCTTCTGTAATTAGGAAAAGTTCTTATGACTTGTATATGTATCATTTTATTATTAGAGTTGTCATTTTCTTCTGAGGATGGAATTGATTCTGATTCAGAGGAGGATGCTTCATTATATTCTGTTAATACACTAATGTTTTTACTCCTACTTGTTTCTTCTTTTATTTGTATATAATTTTTCACATTTTCCATTAAATCATTTAGAGGATTATGTAATGTTGGTCTTGCTCCTGATATTATGAATGGATTTTGCGGGTGGTATCACGCTTTACATATTTCATTGGTTCTTCTCCCTTTCTATTGGATGGTGTTATATTGTACAATTCTGAGTATTCTGTATATCTTTGTGATTAATTCCTGTTTCTGGTTGTTTATTGACTGGTGTGGGAAAATCTGTTAAATTAATTTCTTGCACTTCTCTTTTAGTTTCTATTATTCCAGAAGTAACATTATCTATTTTATCTTCTATTCTGTCTAATTGTTTTCCAATTGTAAATAAGGATAGATTTGTCCAATTATTCTGTAAATGTAAATCCTTGATAATTTTTTCTTCTATTTGATCCGGGTGGACTATTGGTAATATTTCATGGCTTATTCCATTTTTAGCAAAATAAGCTGGTTCTAAAGGAGGTCGTTCTCCTTCATAATACTCATGACTTGGTAATTGATTTGGAGCTACTTTATACCATTTTCTAATCTTTTGAGTTATTGGAGTTAATTTATATAAATATTCATCATTTAAGAATTCAAAGAACGGTATATGCATCTCTTGTATTTTGCAGAATTCATAATATGTTTCTTTAATTATTTTTTGTTCTTTTTCATTATATGTTTTGAAAAATAATTCTCTGTTTTCATTATTTTCTTTATTTTGGAAATCTTCTCTTAAAACCTTTTTGTTTAGTTTGAATTCATTTTTTATCATATTTACTGTAAATTCACTATCCTCATATGGATGTACAAAATTTCCATTTCTTCTTATTCCAGTATTATCTGTTTCAAATTGGTCTTCTGTTTCAATTTCTGATTCTAAAATTGGTCGGTTATTTTGCGAATTATTTCCTTGTTGGTATTCATGTATTCCTGAAGTGGATCTTCTAGAACACACAAATGTAATAAAACAAATTAAGTTATATGTAAAACAATTACTCTGTCTAACAATATGCGATCCAAACGCACCAAAGACAGTATCTACAGATGCTTCAGACAAATGATATGGAGGAATATTAACTCAAGAAATAAATGGTAAAACCCATATAATAAGATATTACTCAGGGATATGGAATGAAACCCAATCTAAATATTCCACAATAAAAAAGGAAATCCTTTCCATAGTATTATGCATAACAAAATTTCAAGACGACTTGCTTAATCAAAAATTCATTGTTAAAGTAGACTGTACAGCCGCTAAGGATGTTTTACAAAAAGATGTAAAAAATTTGGCTGCTAAACAAATCTTTGCCAGGTGGCAAGCCTTATTATCAATTTTTGATTTTGAAATTATTCATATTGCAGGAAAAGACAATTCAATTCCAGATTTCTTAACAAGGGAATTTTTGCAAGGGAACAATGGATATCCTTAAGAAACAAAAACAAGAAAAACTTAAGAAAACAAAATTAGAATTAGAATTAGGATCATCTTCACAAATTAACCAACCATTAACACCCAGAGAAAAATTGTATCAAGAAACCCTAATTATTGAACAACAACAACAACTTGAATCTTTTGACAAAAATCCCCAAAAATGGCATGTACACATTAATGGTCTATATCATCATTTAAACAATATAAATTACTTAAATTTTTGCCTTCAGAAGACAGATGTATTATTAAAAGAATCCAAAAACGTCTGGGCCCAGTATCAATTGGTAATTATCCTCCTCCAATTTCAATCAGTAAAACCCAGGAATTAAGATTTCACATACGGAGTATATGATTTAGAAGAACTCTTAGAACACAATTTCACCAGAAAATTCAGACCATCAATTGAAGCAGATATCTCCGCTTTAAGAAGAATTATAAAATGTATTGAGAATGATCATGTAGGTAGTAACAGAGATAATCCCATGTTAATCCCGGACTAATAATCTTTTTCCTTTCAACAGGATCCTTGACAATGCATCCATTCATGAAAATTTTCACAAAAATCAGCAGAAAAGAACATAAACTTAGAAAAGAAATTAAAAGCCTTAAGGAAGCCTTAGAAGAAGAAAGAAAAAGAAATCCTTTTCATTGGACTAATCTAGAAACCTCTTTAAACAACACAATTTGGTATAAAAGACAAAGGTTAAGACTGCTTTATATTGAACTTGATTTTATCCTCTTAGATAACATCACAGGATAAATATGATTTTGCAGGATGATTCCAAGTTCCTCGACAAAGAAAAAAGATAAAAAGCCAATTTTCACTACTGTACCTTTAACAAAACTTCCCATTTTTATTCCCGAAAAAACCCCAAAAAATGAAAACAAATTTGAAATGATATCACCGTACAAAACTCCCTTCTCATCAACGTCTTCACAAAACACTCCACTAAGCCCAAGTCAACAATTGGCAACTTACAAACAAAGCCTTGACCAAAGCCCAACTCAAAGTCCAATTCCTCTTATCCAACAAATTTCACCCAGTTCTTATCCAAAGAACACTCCACCAACTTCCTATTTCTACAAAAACCATTCAGAGTTCGTCTGTGTCTTAGAACCAGAATTCTTTGAAACAAATACAAAATGGCATCCTTACCAAATGTCCGAATTTCTTCTTCCCAGTTCCCACAATTATCTGCCTGACAATTTCTCCAAATCACAATTTTATTATGAAAGCATTTTGACTCAAACTAGATCAGCCAATTTCATCTATTCTGCTGATCATTCAGACCCCTCCAAAGTAAGATATTGCAAAGTAAGGATTTTTAAATTTTTAACCATCTCTGATTGGGGACAAAAACCCAGTGAAGCTAAGGACCTATACCTTCCAAACAATACAACCCGTTTCAACTATTGGGACTATATTAATGCTTGGTCCCGAGCTTTTCTCAAACAAAACAAATCCTTTTCTCTTTCATATTTTTTCTACTTCTCCCCTGACTTTCCGTATCCAACCCCTTATTGGTTTAACCTTTGGTGGACAAAGTTTGGGCTGGATAAACAAATAGTCCCATCTTCTGTAAAAAAGGCCTTCAATCTTTGGGCCAAACAAATTTCTTTTCCACAGGAAATTGAACAATCCCCCATTTGGGCCCAATTTTGTCATAGTTTCCAAGTCCCTTGGATTTTCATGACAGAATTTGACCTCAATGAGGAACAAATGTGTGAGTGTGTACAAATGGGTCTACAAATGGATTCCCCAAAGAAACAAAAGTGTGAGTGCAATCACAAAACAATTCTCCCAACTCTAATTAGAAAATACAAAATCAAGTGGTGGGACAAGACACCCTTATCTGATTGTGGCCCTGAAGCAGTTGAAAAATTCTTTAAACAAAAACCCCAATGTTGCAAAAATATCCCCCTTTCACAATCCCAACAAAATGAAGAATTCCTCCGAAGAAAACAACACATCATGGTCCAGATGGCAAAATGCACAAATCCTGGAGATCTTGACAGACTAATGAACGAATTAAGCGATGAAGGAAGCACAAATTCTACAATACCTGACGAAGCCATGCCAAACGATGACATGTTCACTCAGGTACAGATAGAAGACCTGTGAAGACAAATGTCAAAAAAGCAGTGGACAGGGATGTCATCTTCAATAGTAAAGCCGCCCCTCAATTGTCAAAAAAGCAATGGACAAGGAGAATCCACTTTCTCAGTGGATAAGACTGTTTTCTCCACTTCCCTGAGTGGAACTCATTTTCCTTTTGTATTTATTTGATTTTGTCAAAAGTTGTGGATCCCTCTTCTGAGGACAAATGCGCACCGAACATGTGGCGCGATCCACTACTTTAGTTTGTAATATAAATATGGATCCCTCCTCATTTGAGAGGGCAAGTTTTTTTTTTCTTTCACCCTTTCTGAGTTCTCCCTCTTCCTAGATATCCTCTCAACCATCCACTGTAAATCATCCACTGTACAAATATCTTGTAAATTATCGAAGTTCTGTAATAAGAAGTAAGTGTTCTTTCTATCTTTTGTTATTTGTATGCTTTCTTTTAGTATAATAGACTTTTAAATAAATGAGGTATATAGATCGGAAATCAGGCAGCGTCAAGGTGTCTCAAAGATACTTTTGAGTTGAAGGTTTTCATCCTTACTCATCGCGGCTTCATAATATTCAAAATTTATGAAGTGTGTGCCGGGTAGAACAAAGATCACGTACCCGAGATAAAAGTCAATTTTACTATTAAAAAGTCAAATTTACTATTTAGCATTGTAGCAACTCATTAGGAGTTTATTTCCCTTGAATTTTGCTTTAGATTATATTTAGTTTTGTTGTTTTTATTGCTTATTATTCTCATGTTAGTTAGTTAAATCGATCCTTTGCTTATTTTGGTATCAGGTCAGTGAGATCTAATCTACTTCCTCCTTTCATTATTGTCAAGTTAATATCGGCACTTGAAGTTTTGGTAAAGATAGAGAAAAAAGAAATGCATCATTTACCGGGACTGACCTCAACTCATAGCAATATTCAAATGGCAAATCGGAATTACCCTGATGCCGAGTCGCTTTTGCCAGGGAATTGAACTGCAGAGTGGCAATTTATTTTTAGACTAAGAGTACACATCAACCATCTTCAAATAATAATAATAATAATAATAATAATAATAATAATAATAATAATAATAATAATAATAAACATGTTTCTACTTACACTTTCGCCAATAAACGAGTATACTGGATCATTCAAGTATGTGAATGAGGTACCGGAGTCAAAGATTGCAGTGAAGTCAACATCCGAAAGGCTACCACCCACAGCTACCTGTGTGATGCTTATATTATAAGTTGGACTGGAAGAAGGTTGATAAGAAGTGAATTACAATCCTATGTTTCAAAAAATAATGTATAACTCTAGAAAAGAAAAATATGAACATTTATTTTATGACGGAGGGAGTAGAATCTTGAACCCTTACTGTCTTGAATCAAGATTGAATGGCGTTTCTCCTTGGTCTGAGGAGCCTTTATCTCCAAAATTTATCCTCCCAATTCCATCTGGACCAAAACACATGGAAAAGGAATTTGCCGCAAACCCTTCACTAGCTAATGTGCTTGGAACGGATACATCCTCCATGCCAAGACCAAAAATACCATGGGGAGCAGCACCGTCTAATAAGCTACCAGTTTGAATTACTCCGCATCAGTATAAGCAAAACAAAAAACCATAAATATTTTTTCCATTATTATTTACTCTCTCTGTGTCCGAAAATATCATTCCCACTTTTTTTATCGTTAACATGTAGGTACTTTGAGCAATAAGTTTAGGTTGATTTAATAATTCAAATGAATATCTAAAAATTGATATCGATAGTGTTTATAATGGTGTATCAATAACAAGTTTTAAATTTTCATAAGGATAATTAAATCAACCTAATATTATGCTCAATGTACCTTTGTGTTAAGGATGAAAAAAGTGGGGAGCTCATTTCTGGTCGGAGGGAGGAGTACATCTGAAATGAAACTATTGAACTTAGAGCAGCTAATATGAGATTGTTCATACCCAAATTTAATGTTTGCATTGACCTCTCTGGATTGACTATTTTCTGTTGCTAAGTGCAGCACATCCTCTACAAAGAACCCCGTAGACGAAGTATTATTAAAAAGATAAGAAACTTGATAAGGACAAGTGTCAGGTCTTGTAGAGCATTGCCTCTGAAGTTGACATGAGGTGCTGTTGCAAGGAACTCTAGTGCTCGTTGAGGAATTGGCTGGAGTGTATATATTAAAGTCAACTCTCTGTTTCACAGAGAATCAGTAAAAAGAAAAAGCTCCGTCAGCAATCTTTACAAAAAAGTTACAACTCTTCGTCATTTAAGCTATCTTAGGCTATTGAGTGTCTGAGACGATGGGCAATGCTAGATGCACAAAAGATAAGTCGTAAGATAGTTTTGAATTTGAGAACTTCCTAATTATAACTTAACTACGCATATCACTATAAGATGGGCAATGCTAATGCTAGATGTACAAAAAAAGTTTATAAAAAGATGAATACAAAATGAGGTGGCGATATTTTATTGTTTGCATCGATTGTGGATCTGTCACACTCTAATTAAAATCAGCAACAAAATCGTGACACATCATTTTATAAATAAAAAATTTTCAACATTTTTTGTGACTTTAGTATTACCCCTATACGATACTATTCCATTAGTTTTCTGAGCGGAAAATGATCTTGAGAAACCCTTTTTTGTTTTTAGTTTTTTGTGCTTTTCCTTTTTTTCTTTACAAGGAAGCCATTTTTATGTAACAACTAGTAAAAGCCCGTGTCCGAGGACACGTGTTTTTTTTTTTTAATTTAAAAATAAATAAATTTAAAGGGCAAAATGGGAAAGGGACAACTTAGTGAGGGCAAAATGGAAAATTTGGCATTTGAAACTGTTCATTGTACTGTTCACATTGGCCTGGTGTGATTTATACTATAGATAGTTCTATTTTCTTCCTCTTCTCTGTTTCCTTTTTGAGAGTATATGTTGACATATTTGAGTTATTTACAGAAAAAACATATTTTACTTAAAAGAGAGGATATCATATGCGAATTATCAGTTGACTTGCAGAGTACTTATAAATTCACTAGTTACCAAAAAGGAAATTAAACATTTTAACTGAAATACATACTCGTCCGGATCTTGCTACGCTTCCCTTTTGACAATTGCATGGCAACCAGAACAAATCATATCACTGCCAGTATCAAGTGCCACCAGAAATGAAATACTTGGGGTACCCACCGAGACTTTGGCGTAATGCAAACTGAAATATACCAAAAAAAAAAAGTTCATTTTCAGCATAAAACACAAATGGCAAATCCATTCAACCAAATTATTCTTATTTTGATCAATCAAAAATCCTTTTCTAAAAATTGTACAACGCTTTATCCATTTTGATCAACCTAATTAATATTAGAATAATGAGGGTTAAACGAAGTCAATCAAAATAGGGAAAAGAGGAATTGAATTGAATGATTCAATTGATTATGATGCTAGAAATACATATTTATAGGATTACAACGAGGAGGTAATCTCCTAGAAGGAGAAGGTTTCTAATCTAATACAAAGATTGTGTTTCCTAATATAATGCAAGGATTGTGTTCCTTAATCTAATACATATAACAATATATACTTTGAATATAATATAATGATATTATATTCCTAATATTTTCATGCTGCAAGATGGACGGTCTTTGGATAAGTCCAATCTTGAAGGGTGATGAGATGAACCGGGTTTGATGACGCAATTGAAGATGGTTGTGTTCCCGGACATGTACGTTGTTTCTGATGTGATGTGATTTCTCGCATCCGAGGTGGTGATAGGTTGATCCAAGACTATGTCGGAGACGGTGGGGTTGTGGAGAGGGCCGGTTTTGATTTTGCCGAGGGTGTTTGAAGTAGGGGGAGTTAGTTTCGGCTAGTGGGGTTTACCGAGGGGTTTGAAGTAGGGAGAGATGGTTTGGAGAAGAAAAATAAAGAAAGGAAATTAGGGTTTCGGCCTAAGGGGGGTTTGAGCCAAGGGGTTTGAAAAAAAAAATTAGGGTTTCGATCAAAAGGGTTTTTGAGCCGAGGGGGTTGAATTAAAAAAAAAAAGTTTAGGGTTTCGATCAAAAGGGTTTTTTTACTCGAGGGGGTTGAATTTAAAAAAAAAATAGGGTTTCGATCAAAAGGGTTTTTGAGTCGAGGGGTTGAATTAAAAAAAATTAGGGTTTCGATCAAAAGGGTTTTTGAGCCGAGGGGGTTGAATTAAAAAAAATTTAGAGTTTCGGTCAAAAGGGATTTTGAGCCGAGGGTGGTGGTGGGAGGAGGTGGTATTTTGTGGTTGGTGGCGGATGATAGGGGTGTTTTGGTTGAGGTTTTGATAGTTTTGGTGGTGGATTTGTGGAAGTAATGGTGGTTATGGCAGTAGGTTTTTGTTGATTGCTGAAAGATTAAGCGAAGTCGGTGAAGGAGGGTTTTGTTGCGGCTACACTTTTTGTTGTGAGGGTTACTGCTGAAGGTGGTTTGGGTAAGTTTCGGCTTCAAGGTTGGAGCCGATGGTGGTTTGGGAGGTGGAGATTTCAATGGTGGGTTTGGCAGTAGGGTGTTTTTGTTGTGGGTTGTTTGAAGGAGGGTGTTGCTGTGGGTTGCTTCCGTGGTTGTTGTTGTTGCTGATTTGCTGAACTGTTTTTTTTTTCTGTTGCTAAGGATTTTGAAGGTGGTGGTGGGAAGGGGTACGGCTTGGTGGGGTTTGCCGAGGTTGTTTGTATTTGAGGGTGGTGTGGGGCGGTGGTGTAGGAGGTAGAGAGGGTGAGAGTTTCGGCCTAGGGTTTGCCGAGGGCGATATTTGGGGATAAGGAGGGTGGGGTTTTGATGGTTGATGGCAGAAGCTAAAGTGGTGAGGGTGTGGGACGACTTAGGGTTTTGCCGCTAGGGTTTCGCAGAGAAGTTCTTCTATGGATCTTAATGCTCTGATACCATATTTGAATAATGAGGGTTAGATGAAGTCAATCAAAATAGGAAAGAGAGGAATTGAATTGAATGACTCAATTGATTATGATGTTAGAGATACATATTTATAGGATTACAATGAGGAGGTAATCTCCTAGAAGGAGAAGGTTTCTAATGTAATACAAAGATTGTGTTTCCTAATCTAATACAAGGATTGTGTTTCCTAATCTAATACATATAATAATATATACTTTGAATATAATATAATGATATTATATTGCTAATATGCCCCCGCATGATGGAAGGTCTTTGGATAAGTCCAATCTTGGAAAGTGATGAATTGAACTGGGTTTGATGACACGGTTGAAGATGGATGTGTTCCTGGACATGTACGTCATTTCTGATGTGATGTGGTTTCTCGCATCCGAGATGGTGATAGATTGGTGCATGACTATATTGGAGACGGTGGGGTTGTGGAGAGGGGTTTCGGTTTGCCGAGGGTGTTTGAAGTAGGGGGAGTTGGTTTCGGCTAGTGGGGTTTGCCGAGGGGTTTGAAGTAGGGGGAGTTGGGTTGGAGAAGAAAAATAAAGAAAGGAAATTAGGGTTTCGGCCTAAGGGGGGTTTGAGCCAAGGGGTTTGAAAAAAAAAATTAGGGTTTCGGTCAAAAGGGGTTTTGAGCCGAGGGGGTTGAATTTAAAAAAAAAAGTTTAGAATTTCGGTTGAAAGGGTTTTTGAGCCGAGGGATTTGAATTACAAAAAGTTTAGGGTTTCGGTCAAAAGGGTTTTTGAACCGAGGGGGTTGAATTTAAAAAAAATTAGGGTTTCGGTCAATAGGGTTTTTGAGCCGAGGGGGTTGAAAAAAAAGTTTTGGGTTTCGGTCAAAAGGGTTTTTGAGTCGAGGGGGTTGAATTAAAAAAATTTAGAGTTTCAATCAAAAGGGTTTTTGAGCCGAGGGTGGTGGTGGGAGGAGGTGGTATTTTGTGGTTGGTGGCGGAGGACAGGGGTGTTTTGGTTGAGGTTTTGATGGTTTTGGTGGTGGATTTGCGGAAGTAATGGTGGTTATGGCAGTAGGTTTTTGTTGATTGCTGGCAGATTAAGCGAAGTTAGTGAAGGATGGTTTTGTTGCGCCTACACTTGTGAGGGTTACTGCTGAAGGTGGTTTGGGTGAGTTTTGGCTTCAAGGTTGGAGCAGATGGTGGTTGGGAGGTGGAGATTTCAATGGTGGGTTTGGCAGTAGGGTGTTTTTGTCGTGGGTTGTTTGAAGGAGGGTGTTGTTGTGGGTTCTTCTTAGTGGTTGTTGTTGTTCTTGATTTCTTTGAAGCTATTTTTTTTTTTTTTCTTTGTTGCTAAGGATTTTGAAGGTGGTGGTGGGAAGGGGTACGGCTTGGTGGGGTTTGCCGATGTTGTTTGTATTTGAGGGTGGTGTGGGGCGGTGGTGTATAAGGTAGAGAGGGTTGCCGAGGGTGATATTTGGGGATAAGGAGGGTGGGGTTTTGATGGTTGATGGCGGAAGCTAAGGTGGTGAGGGTGTGGGGCGGCTTAGGGTTTTGCCGCTAGGGTTTCGCGGAGAAGTTCTTCTATGAATCTTAATGCTCTGATACCATATTTGAATAATGAGGGTTAGAAGAAGTCAATCAAACAGGGAAGAGAGGAATTGAATTGAATGACTCAATTGATTATGATGCTAGAGATACATATTTATAGGATTACAATGAGGAGGTAATCTCCTAGAAGGAGAAGGTTTCTAATCTAATATAAAGATTGTGTTTCCTAATCTAATATAAGGATTGTGTTTCCTAATCTAATACATATAACAATATATACTTTGTATATAATATAATGATATTATATTCCTAATAATTAAAACCCTTCCTTCCTGAGTTTTACAAAGCTTCACACAATCACTCGATTCTAGTTATTTTACTCTCCAAGTCATACTCCCTCGATCCCGAAATAATGTCGCACTTTTCATTTTGTTTTGTCCCAAAATAAATGTCGCATTTCTACACAAGGAATTGTAGCTAGGATTGTAACTAATAGTGCACAGACTTGTGTATACAGTTGTGCAATGTGCAAGTGTCACAACAGAATTGACAACTTTTTCCAGAAAACAACTTAATAAACAAAAATTAAATGTAGCAGAATATTAAATACTTCAGCAAGAACTTCTTGCTGGAAACCTTTTTATAAAACTGCAACCTTGTTTAGAGAACAAGTTGCTCAGTAAACAAAAAAAATTAACAGAAAAACAATCTACGAAAGATCAAAACCAAGTTCTAATCTAAGAAGTATCAAAACACCAAATCAATCTCGAAGTATCAATCTATGATCTTCAAGACACAATAAAAGAATAGTCAAGGAACTCTCTCTCAATTGCTCCGTATTGATCTCGTGAAATCCGTACCTCCAAATGGAGGCGGACGTCTTCTATTTATAAAGGACCAAGTAATCCTTCTTCAACAAGGGTCTGATCTTTCAATCTCTTCCTGTAAATAATTCGGATTCTTTCCTTATCACCAAGAGTCCTTCCTTCCTTGAGTTTCCTACCTAAAATACATAAAAACATATCTAAAAAAAAAGTCAAATGTTAGTCAACACCTAACTCTATATTTACAATTATTTTCCTAATCTATTTATGTAATATATATATATATACACTAATTTAATTTATTCAAAATCAAAAAGATTAATTAAAAGATCTAAGAGTATTTTCATACTCTTTAAATCTCCCCCTCTCTTTGTGGTTCTGAATAAAAAAAACTGCAAAACCATTTGTTTAATCCAAAATACACACTTACTAAATATTTAACTACTGAGTATTTGAAAGAAGGTTATTACAAACCAAATATTTTCAAAGATCACGGTAAATATCTTATCCCAGAAATTATTTCTCCATTTCCATAGCAGTAGCATCAACATCACGTTCGATATCAAACTCCAGATCTTCAGCATCATCTCTTGTAGCTTTAGCTCCCCCTACCTTTGACATTTCTCCCCCTTTTTGAGAGGAACCAGAAAGCACTTTTTCCAACTCAGCAATGATTTTCTCCAACCCAGCTATCAGAATTTGCTTACCTTCAATCTCAGCCTTGTGAGAGGTGATATGAGCTCGAAACACAGTAATCTAGGCCTGAATGGCATTTTTGTCTAGTGCAGCTGCTGTGTGCAAGGTTGTGTGCACAGTTGTGGGCACAACTGAGGGTGCAGGTTGTTGCACAGAAGGTTTCCCCAGGGATGTCCTTAACCCCTTGGTCTTTCAGCATATCATAGATCAGGCTCAGGTGAAGGAGGGCATAGTTTGTATTGACATTTTCCGCAAAGCTCAAAATAGTATCAAAAATTGTTTTCCCCAAATTGAACTTATTCTCACCAATCCTAAGCACGATTAAACTCTGGTCTTTTGTGACAGAGTAGGAATTTGAAGTAGGGAGTCAGTTGGATCGCAAAATATGGTCCAAAAACACAAACAATTTTGTCAATTGGTTTGTCCTACCCAAATACCCATTTGGACATTCTCCCTCCAGTGACTGTCTTTATGGCCTCATCATAGTCAGTTGGTAGAGAATCAAGGGGAGAATCAGGGATTCCAAGAAAAACATTAATCCTAGAGGGACTAAAGTCTACCACCTGTTCTCGCACAAACACTTTCCTAAAATTGGGTGATCTATCAACTCCTACATCCCGACTCAGATTTGCAAAATATTCAAGCACAAGGGATCTGGAATAGGGAATGGGGAAATCTAACGAAAAATCCAGACCCCTTTCTGAGAAAAACACAACCACCTAGTTTTTCAAAAATGGCAAGATTCCTCTTCTTTTCAACCACAAAAAGCTCGATGAAAATTGGTTGAGAAACGGCTTTCAGCCTCAAGGAAATAAAAGAGAGAGTTGTGTTTATGATTCAGGTTGTAGGGGGAAGAGGGAATACGAACAACAGACTTACGTGTTCGAGTGGAGGATTTTGAACCTGAATTGCCACTTGCTTGGGCAGTTGTGAGAGGAGTTGTGCGCACAACTGCCAATGCAGTTAGTTGCACAGGAGAAGCTTTTCTGGGCTTCTTCCAGTTGTGAACTTCAGTGTTACTCAATGTATCTTCAGTGCCTAGGGAAGCAGTAGCATCACTTGAGTCATCGAATTGAGAATGTCCCTAGCAGTTTTGGCAACAGTTTGAGTAGAGAATAAACTATACATATGAGGATCCACATGGTCAGAGATTGCTTCCATCGCCTTGCATTATAGTTTGCAAGAGCAATTTCCTCAAGTGTCCAAATTTCTATGGGCTTAGGTCCATAATTTCTCTCATCTTTGATATCATGTGTAGCTGGGGTAATTTCAATCATGGGAGGAGTGTAGCCATTAACAAGACTAACCCAAGCACGATGATCAATATATTTAATGTGTATAATCATTTTGGCCTTTCAAATGGTATAGTTTGAACCATTTAGGGTAGGCGGTTTGTTGTGGCTATGGTAACAATCCATTGTGGCTACTTTCAAGGATCGATCTCAGTTGAGTCGAGGGAAGACTCTGATACCAATTGAAAGAATTGTAGCTAGGACTTTAACCAATAGTGCACATATGTACAGTTGTGCACACAAGTGTCAGCACAACACAATAAACAAGTTTTTTCAGAAAATAATTTAATAAACATAATTTAAATGCAGCGGAATATTAAATACTTCAGCAAGAATTTCTTGCTGAAAACCTTTTCATAAAACTGCAACCTTGTTTAGAGAACAAGTTGCTCGGTAAACAAATAAAATGAAATGAAAAACAATCTAAGAAAGATCAAAATCGAGTTCTAATCTAAGAACTATCAAAACACCAAATCAATCTCGAAGTATCAATCTATGATCTTCAAGACACAAGAAAAGAACACTCAAGGAATTCTCTGTCAATTGCTCCGTATTGATCTCGTGAAATCCGTACCTCCAAATGGAGGCGGACGTCTTCTATTTATAAAGGACCAAGTAATCATTCTTTAACAAGGATTCGATCTTCGAATCTCTTCCTGTAAATTCGGATTCTTTCCTTATCACCAAGAGTCCTTCCTTCCTTGAGTTTCCTACCTAAAATACATAAAAACATATCTAAATAAAAAGTCAAATGTTAGTCGACACCTAACTCTATATTTACAATTATTTTCCCAATCTATTTATGTAATATATATATACATATACATATATATATATATATATATATATATATATATATATATATATATATATATATATATATATATATATATATATATATATATATATATATATATATATATATATATATATATATATATATATTTATTTATGTATATATATATATATATATATATATATATATATATATATATATATATATATATATACACAAATTTAATTTATTCAAAATCACAAAAATTAAATTAAATAAAAGATATAAGTCTTTCAAAACTATCAAAACTAGTAAACACCATCTTAAAAAAAAAGTTAATAAGTCAACTGCTTACTTACGGAGTACTCCCTCCGTCCCGTAATACTTGACACAGTTACTGTTCCGCACGGGAATTAAGGAAAAAGTAAAAAGGTTGATGTGTTGTGAGTGTAGATAGTTAAGTAGGAGAGAGAATGAGTGGAGAGAATAGTAAATTATAATGGTGTTGTGAGTATTAAAATAATGTAGGAGAGAGAATGAGTGGAGGGAATAGTAAAGATTCTTTGCCATTTTAGGAAGTGTGACTTATCAGTGGGACGCCCAAAATAGAAATATGTGTCAAGTATTGTGGGACGGAGGGAGTATTTAGGATTGAAAAGTCAACCCTGTGATGTAGTTGGCTTTCCAAGTTCCATAATAATTTTATTCATCTAATTTAAAAACATTTTTTTATCTAGTTTAAAAACAAAAAACAGTTTTTTTTTTCTAACATCAGAAAAAATACGGATTTTAAGGACTTTATAAATTATAACCATTCATATATCTTCTGCTTTTCCATTTAATTCACAAATAAAGTATATCAGCAAAACAATACTAATGATAATAATCCAAAATTAAAAATAGAAGAACAAAAATCAAGAAAGAAGACATACAACAATCCCAAGCTGCTAGCACGAATAGTAAGATTCCCGCCACTAAAAATCAAGGAAGACTCAAAGGTGGGGTCGCCGGCGTCGGCCAACCGTCGACCATGAACAAGCTTGTCACGGTAAGCCATAGCAGAGTAATAGTCAAAACTACCCTTCTCAGGCAAGGTCCAAAATACCCTTAACAGGATCAGAATATCTGTGGTGCACATCAAATCCATACGTCCCAAACGCATCACTATTCTGTAACAAGAATCCCCACCAACAACAACAAATAAAACCCAATAATATGATCAAATTCGAATTGAAATTCATCAATTTCAGTCAAAAATTCAAACAAATTGAAAAACCCACTTCAAATAACCCAAAATATTTCGAAATCAACGAATCGAAAATGTAAGTTTTCTCTTTCTCTCTCTAAAGTACATAAATAGAGAGAGAGAGAGAGAGAGAGAGAGAGAGAGAGAGAGAGAGAGAGAGGAGGCGGGATTTGGGATTACTTGACGGGTAGAGTTTACTTGGAGTTGTTCAAGGGATAGTGATTGAATTGAATTAACCTTTGAATTTTAACGCTTAAAAGTCGACTTTGGCCAAGACGAAAGAACTTGTGTTTTTTTGTTCGTTGAGAAATTGAGGAATTTGCGTACAATTTCAGGTTGCAGGTTTTTTTGGAACCCACCACTTACCAAATAATTTAAGAACATTTGCTTTAATTGTTTTTTAATCATAGCATAAGTCGTGAGAACTATTAGACGAGATATTCTCTCCGGAATACACGGGATATGATTGTTGTATATTAGGATATACTCCTTCCGTCCCACGTGAATGCAAACTTATTTCTATTTTGGTCCGTTCCACGTGAATGCAAACTTCCCAAAATGGCAAAGAATATTCACTATTCCACCCACTCATTCTCTCTCCTACTTCACTTTTACACTCACAACATTCTCTCTCCTCACTATTCCTCCCACTCATTCTCTCTCCTATTTAATTTTTCATACTCACAACATTTAACTTTTTCTCTTTCTTACATCACTTTTCCTTAATTTCCACACCCAAAAAGTTAGTCCACATTCACGTGGGACGGAGGGAGTATATTATGACAAGTTTAGTATAATCTTGTATATAGGGAAGTTTATTCTCCTACCATGTTTAGGAGTCTCTATGATTTGTATATATGTACTAGTTATCACAATGAATAATGCATGGCAGAAAATTATCCTATTCTCTCTTCCTTTCGCTACACACTCTAACATGGTATCAGTCTAAATCCGATCTAGGATTAGATATACTTTTCTCTTATATCCTCTGTTCTTCCTCCGCTGTCCTTACTGTAGAAATTCACACAACAATGGACATAGAAAAGAGAGAGAGAGGCGTGAGATATATTCTGCGTTCTATATTCATCGGCCGTGCTTTTCTTATATACAACCCTAGCTATAGAAGACTAGCTAACTATGGACCCTTAACAATAGCCTAAGATTGGGGAATTAATTCTAATCAAATATGTATCTCCTAATATAAACAAATATACAGCCATATATACACACATACATATCAGTATAATTACTGTCAAAGATCTCTTCTAATACCCCCCCTCAAGCTAGACGACCATAAGGTAGACGCAGCTTGACAGAAAGAGCCTGGAACCTAGGCTTGGAGAGACCCTTAGTGAAAATATCAGCAAGTTGGTCATCCGTGGAAACATAGTGTAGACGAAGAAAACCACGTGTAACCAACTCTCGAATAAAATGGTAGTCAATTTCAATGTGCCGAGTGCGAGCATGGAATACTGGATTGCGAGCCATGTGAAGCGCGGAGAGATTATCACAGAACAATGATGGAGGTGTAAATGGGAGCCGAAGCTCACGGAAGAGATAAGAAAACCACCGAAGTTCAGCAGTAGTAGTAGCAAGTGCACGGTACTCAGCTTCACTACTAGAGCGGGAAACAGTGGTTTATTTCTTGGCCGTCCAAGAAACAAGGTTAGGACCAATAAAGATGCATGCACCTGTAGTAGAGCGACGATCATCAGGATCACCTGCCCAATCGGCATCAGAGTAGGAACTGATGGAGATATTAGGAGAACGTTGAAAGGCAAGACCAAGATGAACCGTTCCTAAAAAACCGTAAGATACGCTTAGCAGCCACCAAATGTGTAGTCCGAGGTTGGTGCATGAATTGACACACTTGATTAACTGTGAAGGAGATATCAGGGCGTGTTAAGGTAAGATACTGGAGTCCACCAACTAGACTCCTATATGTAGTGGCATCGGAAAGAGGATCCCCATCCTGACCCGAAAGCCGAGTATGAGGAATAGTAGGTGTAGACGAAGGCTTGCAATCTGTCATGTTGAACCGTGCTAGGAGATCAAGGGCATAACGAGATTGACCAAGTTGAAGAGTATCACCAGAACGAGTAGCTTCAAGGCCCAAGAAGAAACTTAAGTCACCCAAACGACGACTGTCGAATGTATCACAAATGGTATCAATGACTGCTGAGACAATCGTGGGAGAAGATCCGGTGATAATAATGTCGTCCACATATACCAGAATAACAGTAGTTCCCTCCGGAGTGTGCCGAATAAATAGGGAAGAATCAGACCGGCTGTTGAAGAAGCCATGACGAATAAGAAATTCATGTAGACGATGAAACCAGGCACGAGGTGATTGCTTTAAACCATACAATGCCTTGTGTAGCTTGCATACATGATCAGGAGTGGCAGAGTTGATGAAACCGGGGGGTTGTTTCATGTACACTTCTTCATGAAGAATACCATTAAGAAACGCGTTGCGAACATCAAGCTGCTTAATGTCCCAACGCCTAGAATGAGCTACAGAAAGGACTGTGCGGATAGTGGAAGGTTTCACAACGGGACTGAATGTCTCATCGTGGTCGAGACCGGCTTGTTGGGTGAAGCCTTGTGCTACCAAACGAGCCTTGTGTTGGTCAATGGTACCATCTGCTTTCCGTTTAACCTTAAATATCCATCGACAACCAACAACATTCATTTGAGGATGGCAAGGGACTAAAGACCACGTGTTATTTTTATTAAGGGCTGAAATTTCTTCAGACATTGCCACTTGACAATGATCAAATTTCGAAGCCTGTTTAAAGGTTCGTGGTTCATAGAGGGGATCATCCTGTGATGCAATAAGACTGTATTGAATAGAATATGGAGAGGTTGCATCTAGCAAATCAGTTATACCTCTATAACGAAGAGGAGGAGTAGAAGAAGTGTCAGCTGATTCAGCAGGGACTGATCTGTAAGAAGTAGGAGTCGCTGGGTTATGAGGATCTGAATGAGAAAGATCAAGGACCTCAGCTGCATAGCGAGAACCAGAAGGACTGATGTTGGCTGCTGAAGGAGAGATAGGGCCTGGTGTCACGGCTGGTAAATTCAAGGGCACCGGACTGTTGCTGAATGTTGGTCTGGGTTGTGCACGAGGCCGAACTTGGTGACTTGGCAGAGTACGAGCAGGCCCAAAAGGTGTGGGCTGGTCCGATGATGAAGTAGCAGCGGAATTAATGTCGGGAGATGTACCGAAAATGGTTGTTGGCCCAACATGATGATTTGTGTCCATATCAGAAGGTGTAGGCAGCCATGTAGTACCTGAGAGCAATTTATTTGTGTTCGAATCTAACCAAGGAAAATGAGACTCGTCAAAAAGCACATGTCTTGATATATAAACTTTTCGGTTAGCCAAATCCATGCAACGATATCCTTTACGAATATCATCATATCCAAGAAAAATACAGTGAGTTGATTTTGGCATTAACTTATTTGCATTGAGAGGGACAATATATGGGAAACAAGAGCAACCGAACACTTTAAGAAAATGATAATCTGGTTTCCTTTTCCACAATTTTTCAAAAAGTGACACAAACCTATGTTGACGCATAGGAAGCCGATTGATAAGGTACACGGCGGTATTAAAAGCTTCTAACCAAAAGTTATAGGGAACTTTGGCTTTAGATAAGAGACACAAACCCATCTCAACAATATGACGATGTTTACGCTCAACTACACCATTTTGTTGCGGTGTATAGGGACAGGTCATTTGGTGTTTAATACCCACTTGTTTGAGAAAAGAAGTAAAAACTCTACTAGTAAATTCACCTCCCCCATCAGTCTGAACAGTCTCAATAGTATGTATGGCAGAAATCTTACGAGATAATTGATTTTCAATTTGCAATTTAAAGGTAATGAATATATGAGTGACATCAGATTTGTGGGTCATAGAAAAGAGCCACACGAAACGCAAAAAATCATCAACTATGGAAAGATAATACTGAAAGCCATTCAAAGATTTTACGGGGGCAGGACCCCAAACATCTAAATGTAGCATATCAAGAGGATTCAATGCATTAAATGTTCGAGTAGAAAATGATAATTTACTAGACTTCCCAAGTGGGCACCAATGACAACAATGTTTATCATTAATTTGACTACTTAAAGGCAATTTAAACTGCCGCCACAAAACTTTGAAAACAGAAATAGACGGATGACCCAAGCGAGCATGCCATGTGTCTTGACTCGAGCGTTCACCCAGGAGGGCGACGTGATTATTAGGAGACTTGGAATTGAAAGAAATCTTGTAGAGACCACCAGAGTTACTGCCAGAAATGAGAACCGCCTTCGCATGATTATCCTTTACACGGAAACCACAAGAGTCAAGTTCAAAAAAGCAGTTGTTATCTTTTGAAAATTGACGAATAGAAAGTAGTGGTTTATGAATATTAGGAACATAAAGCATGTTTCGAAGAGAAAAAGAGCGATTATTTATATGAAAGGACGAAAAACCAATGCGAGAAATGCGTAAGTTAGAGCCATTACCAACTGTAACTGTATCATTACCTGAATATGGATAAGATCCGGAGAAGGAAGACGGGTCTGAGGTCATGTGATTTGTGGCGCCGGAATCAAGAATGTATGGGTCTTGGTCCGTATATGCCATAAACGCCCCATTGTTCTGACATTGAAGTGCACTGTGACCATGACGGAAGCAAAGTTGGCAGGTAACATCAGGATGTGGAAGAATTCCACGGCCAGCAGGTCCAGTAACATTCCCATGAGATTGTGCACCACCATTATTATGACCACCGTTGTTCCTGTTACCATGCCCATAACCATTATTGTTGTTGTTGTTCCATTGCCCATTCCATTGCCCACGACTGCCATTGTTCCGATTTCCATTGTTACCATTACCATTCTGCCTTCTTCTGTTGCGACCACCACCGTTATTCTGTCTACCACTATTATTCAGTCAGCTTCCACCACGGTGTCCTGCAAAGTATGCCTCTGGCTGAGTTGGTGGAGCCGGTGCAGCTGCTAATAGGGCTGTGGTCTAGACAGGAGGAGTAGCAAATTTCTGCAGTAGCATTTCTTCTTTGAGGGGCAGATCAGTTAGGACATCCATGGTCAGTGGATTACGGGCATTAATGGCAGCAATAGAGGTCAAGAACTCCTTGAACTCTTGGCCTAAACCACCACAAATGCGCTGAATAAGGACTGTGTCATCCACAGGATCGCCGGCTGCAGTAAGGGCATCAGAAATTTGTGAGGCACGAAGAAGATAGTCTGCAATCGAGGTTTCTGGAGCCTTTTTGAGATCGTGAAGCTTCTCCTTAAGGGTCTCAATCTGGACTGGCGAAGTAGCTCCAAATCGCTTGGCAAGGACTGCCCAAGCGGTTGGTGCCGTGTCACAAGAGTTCAAATAAGGCTGGACGGCGGGTGTAACAGTACCCTTAATCCATCCACAGACTAGATCGGTACCAGATTTCCACAGGGCGTGTTTGGGGTTTGTAGAACCGTCGGAGAGAGTAGCCAGTGGCTGTTCCGGTTCAATGACAAACAGGAGATTATGGGTGCGGAGTAGTGTCTTAAACAAAGTACTCCAATTCACATAATTTTCCTTGGTCAGAAAAGTTTGACCCATGATAGTGTTTGGATTGTAGAAGATGGGCAGGGGATTAGCGTAAGAAGTATGGTGGTTAACAACAGAAACATCGGTGCCTGGAATAGTTGTCATTGCAATTAGAGAGGAGAAGAGATGAAAATTCTAAACACTGGATCAATTAGGCTGATACCATGTAGAAATTCACACAACAATGGACATAGAAAAGAGAGAGAGAGAGGCGTGAGATATATTCTGCGTGCTATATTCATCATCCATGCTTTTCTTATATACAACCCTAGCTATAGAAGACTAGCTAACTATGGACCCTTAACAATAGCCTAAGATTGGGGAATTAATTCTAATCAAATATGTACCTCCTAATATAAACAAATATACAGCCATATATACACACATACATATCATTATAATTACTGTCAAAGATCTCTTCTAATACTTACCATGATCAGTGACACCCCTCGGACACCAGAATATGATGCTTCTTCTTCTTCAAGTCACCACAATCCATCTTTAAATGGCCTCCCTATCTTCTATAACCTAAACGCAATTATGGGTCAATCCTTCTTGACAAAGGACAACTATGTCAACTGGAGCACTCTCTTCAAAACCATGCTTCGTACCCACCAGGGGCGGATCCAGGAATTGGCCGAGGAGGGGGCAAGATTAAAAAATTTTCGGGTCGGACAAGTAAAAAGTGGGTCGGATCCATGAAATACAATGTATTTTAGTTAACAAAAATGATAAAAGTAAATAATTCAAAGAACGATTGAAATAATGTTAAAGTATTTAACGCAAACAATTTATTAAAATATATTACTCGTACAAAAAAGAAATTCAAATTTGCTAATTAAACTTGGGATAATAGGAAGAAAGACCAAAAACAAAAAAAATGGGAAAAGCCTAACGAATTAATTAAGATTGAAAAAATGTGAGGAAATTAGGAGAAAGAGAAAAACAAAACTGTTAAGAGAAAGAATAGCAAAGATGGAAGACAAAATTAATTGAAAATGTAGGTAGCAGGGTTCGAACATGGATTTGAAAGGAAACACCAAGGGCTTTAACTTCACCCCTTCTACCGTTGAACCACACCACTCACTGGTGTTAATTTTGAAGTTAATTATATATATACATATATAACAAAAATATGGTGGGGGCAAAAAAAAAAATTTCCACTGCATTTCCGCCGCTGGGGGGGGGGGCGAGTGCCCCCACCTGCCCCCCCTGGATCCGCCCCTGGTACCCACAAACTTTTATTTGTCATTGACCCTACTCCGCCTCCAGCCAAGCTTTACGATTGTTCTAATAACCCTCAACATGAGACGTGGTCTGCCGCCACTGATCTCATATGTGGATGGATCAAAGGCATGGTGACTCCGGCCATTTAACTGTATCTGAACTCTAGCGACACCGCACCAAAGGCATGGGCAGTTTTAGCAAAGAGTTTCGGTGCCACTTCTACACTTCAGATCGAGAACCTCAAGGAGAAACTTCACGATTTGAAAAAAACACTCGAGACCTCTGTTTCTGATTATCTCCTGTGTGCTTCTTCTATTGCCGATTCTCTTGCCGCGGCTGGTGCCCCCGTTGACAACAAAGACCTAATTCAGCGAGTTCTTGATGGTCTTGGCCATGAATTAAAAGAATTTCTCACATCTACTACTTCCTCTCATGTCCGCCAAGCCCTAACCCTTGATGATCTCACAGAAATACTACTCAAAGAGGAGATGCTCCAACAGAAATTTACTGCCCCCACTCTGTTGGGTTTTGGGGTTACAAACGCAGCGGAAGATTTACAAATAACATCAAAACCTTAGCCCTATGATCTGTCTAGCATGAAGATATTAGAAATTTATATGAGATAGAATTTACATACCTTGAATGCGATGAAGTTTAACAAAGTAGATCACAAAATTCAAGCCTTGAAATTTTGATGTCGAAATGGATCTTCTTCTACCTTGTTCAAAATCTTGTGATGAATCAACGAACGATGGCTTCAAGCTCTTTGTGATTAACTTATCACCCTCTATCGGTAATCCACACGTGAACGAATCCAAGAACACCTTCTTGTTGGATTGCTAGATGATCCTCTTGATTATTGAATCAATATTCAATAATCAAAGCCAAAAACTATGGAACAATTTGGGACTTTTGATTCAAAATCAAAATCAAAATCTAGAGATTCATAAACCTTGGATTATGATGTGTTAGAGAGAGAATTATGGCTACAAAGGACTTATATTTATATCATACATAAACCCTAGTCATAATAGGTTAGAAGTCATTAGGAAGCCTAATCCAATCCGTCCAAGGAAATCGCGTTCTGACCAAAAACCGCCAAGGGCACGACTCGTGCTCCTGGGCACGAGTCGTGCCACGAGTCGTGCTAGGCTATACGATTGATTCCAAGCCATTTTTCAGTCGTGTCACGCTTCGTGAAGAAAGTTGCACTCGTGCTGAATTTTGTCACGAGTCGTGACAATAGTCACGAGTCGTGCTTCACCCCTAAAGTCAACTGGTCAACGAATTTCCTTGAAACGCCAAAACGCAGTCGTTTATTGCTCCTGGCACGAGTCGTGACCATGGGCATGAGTCATGCCCTTTCCCAAAATTTCCAATTTTAGCTCGAATCAAATTCGTTCTTTTGTGTGTGACCCTTTATGAATTATATTTTATGTTGATAGTGAGTTGAAACATCAACCTCTTAAGACATAAGTGACTTCTAGCAAATCATTATGTCCACCCAATTAACTATAACATCAAAAATTGATTCCTTGATAGATACAATGTCACAATCACTACCAGAAACAGGTCATTTAGCGACGGAAATAACAGCGACGGACAGTTTCCGTCGCTATTTAGCGACGGAATATAGTATTTAGCGTCGGAATTATTTTGGCGTCAAATTTAGCGACGGAATTTAATTCCGCCGCTAAATTCCGCCGCTAAAAAGAATATTCCTCGAATATTCGTTTATTTCCGCCGCTAATTTGGCGGTTGATTTACCGACGGAATATTCCGCCGCTAAATCTTTAACAATGACTTTAATTATTCCGCCGGTGAAAATATATCATTTTTTATTTTTTTAATTATCGTCGGAAATATTCCGACGCCGAAATTAAAATATTTTTTATTTTTCTTTTCGAAATATTACACCGACGGAATATTTTCGACGGTGAAATTAAATGCTTTTTTTTTTTTTTTAATAAACACCGACGGAATATTTCCGCCGCCGATAATTTAATAATTTTTTATTTATCGGCGACGGAAATATTCCGTCTGTTTAATAAAAAAAATTCAAAATTTCCAGGAGAAAGACCGCGCCCACAATGCAAGGGCGAAATGGTTGTACAGAGAAGAAGGTCTTGGAAGTGGTTGTGGAGAAGGGTATGCAAAATGGACAGAAAATTACATTCCCAGGAGAAGCCGATGAAGCTCCCGACACTCTTATCGGCGCTCATTTAAAATTTCAAAATTTCCGAACGAACAACAAGCGTATAATCCAATTCAAACTTTCAAACCAAATTAATCGTACACCTAGCCTCTAAATCCCTCACTCCCATCCTCTCTCTCTCTCTCTCTCTCTCCAAAGCAATTGAATTTGAAAAACAAATATCGAGCCGCTCTTACCCCCGGTGCTATTTCATCTTTAATTTCGTGTAATTCCACATTTCAATTCTCTCCCTTCCCCGTCTGGGTCCGAATCTGGGTTCGACTTATGAGACAATAATCTCCAGAGTGTTGTCTAATAGTTGGTTAGTTTCCTAATTTTGGACTAATCTTGTTTTTGTTTTATTTTGGATAAAAAATTTAAAATTGTATGCAATTTACCAATTTGGGAATAGCTACAAGAACCCTTGCAATTCTTATATCCCCTAACCCCTAACCCCTAAACCCTAAACCCTAAACCCTAAACCCTAAACCCTAAACCCTAACCCCTAAACCCTAACCCCTAAACCCTAACCCCTAAACCCTAAACCCTAAACCCTAAACCCTAAACCCTAAACCCTATACCCTATACACCCTATACCCTGACACTCTTACTGGAGACATAGTCTTTGTACTACAATAGAAAGAGCACCCAAAGTTCAAGCGAAAGGGTGATGACATATTTGTTGAGCACGCGTTGACCCTTACTGAGGCATTATGTGGCTTCCAATTTATCTTGACTCATCTAGATAACAGGCAGCTCCTCATCAAATCCCAACCTGGAGAAGTTGTTAAGCCAGATCAATTCAAGGCAATAAATGACGAAGGGATGCCAATGTACCAAAGACCATTCATGAGGGGCAAATTATACATCCATTTCTCGGTCGACTTCCCAGATTCCTTGACTTCCGAGCAATGCAAGGCCCTAGAGGGTGTGCTGCCTCCTAAGCCTTCATCGCAGAAGACAGATATGGAGCTTGATGAGTGCGAGGAGACAACCCTTCACGATGTCAACATTGAAGCTTACGATGTAGATGATGACATGCACGGTGGTGGGGGCCAGAGAGTGCAGTGTGCTCAGCAGTAATGATGTGGGTCTTTATTTTCTGGATATCTTAGTTATGACTTATGAGACAATAATCTCCGTGAGTGTTGTCTAATAGTTGGTTAGTTCATAGTTTTGGACTAATCTTGTTTTTGTTTTATTTTGGATAAAAATTTTAAAATTGTATGCAATTTACCAATTTGGGAATAGCTACAAGAACCCTTGCAATTCTTATATCCCCCCTAACCCCCTAACCCCTAAACCCTAAACCCTAAACCTAAACCCTAAACCCTAAACCCTAAACCCTAAACCCCACAAACCCTAACCCTAAACCTAAACCCTAAACCCTAAAACCCCAAACCACAACCCCCTAAACTCCTAACTAAACCCCTAAGCCACAAACCCTAACCCTAAAACCCCAACCCTAACCCTAACTCCCTTCCACTCCCTAACCCTAAACCCTAAACCCTAACCCTAAACCCTAACCCTAACCCTAAACCCCAACCCCTAACCCTAAACCCTAAACCCTAAACCCTAAACCCTAAACCTGGCGTGGGGTATAGGGTATAGGTATAGGGTATGTGGGTATAGGATATATGGGCATGTGGTATAGGTGGCATATGTGGCATAGGCATAGGGTGTAGCATATGGCATGTGGTATAGGCATAGGGCATAGGGTATAAAGGCATAGGCATGTGGCATAGGGGCATAGGGTATAGAGGGCATAGGCATAGGGCAGTGGGGTATGTGGCATAGGGTATAGGGCATAGGTATAGTGGCATGTGGCATGTGGCATAGGCATAGGGCATAGGGCATAGGCATGTGGCATAGGGCATAGGGCATAGCATAGGCATAGGGCATAGGCATAGGGAGTGGTATAGGGCATAGGGTATAGGCATCAGGGCATATGGCATAGTGTATGGGTATAGGGCATAGGCATGTGGCATAGGGCATAGGTACAGGGTATAGGGCATGTATAGGGCATAGGGTATAGTGGTATAGGGTGGCATAGGGTATAGGGCATATAGGGTATAGGCGTAGGGCATAGGGCATAGGCATAGGGCATGGCATGTGGCAGGCATGTGGCATAGGCATGTGTGGCATAGGGTGTGGCATAGGGCATAGGGCATAGGGCATAGGGTATAGGGTATAGGGCATAGGGTATAGGGCATAGTGTAAGAATGACTGCATGCTATTCTACAAGGAAGATTCACAGAAGACAGAGTGTTCAATTTGCGGACAAAGTAGATATAAGCCAAGTCGGAGGGGGAGTTCAAAACACAAGAAAAACAGACCACATAAGCAGTTGCGTTACATGCCGTTGATTCCAAGACCGCAACGCCTCTACGCGTCTAAATCTACTGCAGAGGCAATGCGTTGGCATAAGGAAAGTTTGCGTGAAGATGGTGTGTTGATTCATCCCGATGGGGATGGCATGGAAACACTTTGATGAGACTTATCCCGACTTTGCGTGCGAAGCAATATACTATATGCATCCGCTTCCGATGGTTTCAATCCGTTTGGTCTGGGGCAAAATCTTACTCTTGTTGGCCGGTTATAGCCACTGCCTACAATCTTCCGCCCGGTCATTTGTGTATGAGTGATCCCTACATGTTCTTGTCGTTTATTCATCCCCGACCCCAAATGTAACCTCGGGAGGAACATTGACGTCTATCTCCGACCTTTGATGGACGAATTGAAGCGGCTTTGGGGAGGATGGGGTCGAAACGTGGGATGCTTTCAGCGAGAGAATTTCGGCATGAAGGCTGCGTTGATGTGGACAGGTTAATGACTTCCCCGCATATGGGATGTTATCGGTTGGAGCACCCACGGGAAGTTGGCCCGTCCGTATTGTATGAGTGACACAAAGTCTTTCACGCTCACGCACTCTGGAAAACCATGTTGGTTCGATTGCCATAGACAATTTCTTCCGGAGGACCACCCATTCGGGACCCGTAAGAATGCGTTTAAAAAGAACAAGATTGACCATGATGAGGCCCCGATTCGTTTAAGTGGTGACACGGTCTATGAGGAGGTATCTAGATTGCCCGATCCTCGGTGGGGGAAAAAGTTTTCGAAGACCAAAATACAAGTGGTTTGGGACTACCCATAACTGGATCAAGAGGAGTATATTTTGGGAGCCGCCATACCGGAAAACAAATCTCATTCGACATAACCTTGACGTGATGCACATTGAGAAGAATGTATTCGATAATGTTTTTAACACGTTGATGGATTTCAAGAGAACAACTAAAGACAACGAAAAAGCTCGAAAGGACCTTAAGGAAATATGTAGGCGGCCGGCCTTAGACTTGGTATACGACGTCAATGGTAAACCGGTTAGACCGATGGCTCAATACGTGCTTACAAAGGAAAAGAGGCTCCTCCTCCCGAAATGGCTCAAGGAGTTAAGGCTTCCAGATGGTTACGCGTTTAACATTGGTAACGTGTCAATGTAGAGGAGGGGAAAGTGCAGGGTTTGAAGAGTCACGATTGCCACGTTTTCTTTGGATAGGCTACTTCCGATTGCTCTCGGGTGGTCTCGCCCGACAATATCCGGTGGCGTTAACGAGTTAAGTGAGTTTTTCCGAGCGTTAACATCGACCACACCGCGTGTTGATCACATGAAAAAGCTTGAGGAGAGCATCGTAGTGACTTTGTGCAAACTTGAGAAGATATTTCCTCCTTCATTCTTTGATTCTATGGAGCATTTACCGGTCCACTTGGGCATACGAAGCTAGAGTCGGTGGTCCAGCTTCAATACGTATGGATGTATCCATTTGAGAGGTAATTGAATTTATTCTATTTCTAAATAATTTGAGCGTTAACAATATACCTTCTTTAACATTATTTATGTTTTAATCTACGAATGACTTTTAGGTATCTAGGCTAATTGAAAAGGAAGATGAGCAATAGGGCCTATGGTCGAGGCCTCAATTTCGTAGGCCGTTATCATAGATGAGATTGTTGCCTTTGTCGGAACATATTTTCCTCCCGATGTTGATACGAGATTGACTAGGGTTGGCCGCAATTACGATGGTGGTTTTCCGTCTAAGGGAAACATCTCGTATTTTCATCCCCGGTCGGTTCCTCTGCAAACGGGTTGGTACGCGTACGTTAACCGCTAAAGAGTTTGCCGCGGAGTCGAAACGTATGTTCTTCTTAACTGCTGACGAGGTTGGGAATATATCAAGTAAGTCATTGATGTTATGTTTACGCCTCGTCGATTAAATTATGCATGTTTAATTACCTGCATATGAAATGCCTTGTTTAACCCTATTGAGAATGTTTGAAGATTTAGCTCAGGATTTATCTCCAGAACTCATCGCAACTAGGACAGAAAGAGAATTTCCAAACTGGCTAAGGAAATATGTAAATATTTCGTTTCATTCAAATTTATTCTATACACTTCTTTAAACATTCAATCTTAAAATTGTATTAAATTAGTTACAATATTGTCTTATAGATAGCTGAACATCCGGGTGATGCCAAAGCTGCGAGGTTAAGACATTTAGCATCATCTCCGTACTTGAACGTTCATTTATACAACGGTTATTTCGTGAATGGCTATGTGTTTCATACCAAAGCTTACGGTTTGTCTAAATTGACGTGGAATAGCGGTGTGAAGCTTATAGGGAATGATTATTATGGCGTCCTGAAAGAAGTAGTCGAGGTGGAGTATTTGGGTAGAAACAGTGTTGTCTTGTTCAATTGTGATTGGCGGGATGCTGTGCGAGGTGTTAAGAAGCACGCCATATTTGACCTCGTCGATGTAAAGGACTCGTCCAGACATAATGGTGACGACGTCTTCATCTTAGCATCTCAAGCACAACAGGTATACATGACTCCCTACCCTCGTCCGTGACCCGACGGATTGTGGGTCTGTTTGGATGACCAAGGCTAGGAGCATGATTGACAACCTACCCTCGCTTCGACAACTACGTAGTCGTCATTAGAAGCACCCTATCAAGAGGATGAAATGCCGCTGCCACCTAACGTTTCATCGCCTAATCATCCATTAGATGATGTCACTCATATTCCTCAAAATGTTGATGAACCCGAGGAGAATTTCTTACCAGTGAATTTGCCAACTCCCCGCCTCGTTCAGTGTCATCTCGCGCACATTGATATTGATGAATCAGAGGAAGAGGAAGAGGAAGAGGAAGAGGAAGAGGAAGAGGAAGAGGAACCAGAGTTTGATTCATCATAGTCCGAAGACGAAGATGAAGAACTCGAGTTTTGTAGTAATTCAGAGTCCAGTGATGATGATGGGGACGAAGATTAATAATAGTTTAAAGTTTAAAATTGTATTGTGAATGCTTTAGATTATTAGAACTTTAAAGTTTTATATGTATTGTGAATGCTTTAGATTATTAGAACTTTAAAGTTTCATATGTATTGTGAATGCTTTAGATTATTTTTAATATCCGTCGTTTTATATATATTGTGAATGCTTTAGATTATTAGAACTTTAAAGTTTTATATGTATTGTGAATGCTTTATATTATTAATAGTTTAAAGTTTTATATGTATTGTGAATGCTTTAGATTATTAGAACTTTAAAGTTTTAGATGTATTGTGAATATATTGTTTCCTATTGTTAAAGTTGTAAATTTTAATATTTTTACTGTAATACGTAGATGAGTTCTAGTAGAAAGGGCAAGGGTAAGAGGACCAAGCCCATTTACACTTTGATTCGGGACGCAACCGTCCCGATCCGGTAGCGATGGTGTTGACCCCTCACTCGCAGTACTAGCTCCACCTCGGGGCCGGTACTCGACTACCGTAGATTACGAGGGGAGGATATATGTCCGGATCTCAAAGCACTTTATGACCAAGTAAGTAACTCTTCATTAATTTGATATAAGTTGGTTCCTTTTTGCTTTATATATAATTCATTATTTAAGTTAAAATGTTATTGTATAAATATACTTGGCATGTGGGTAGGTGGATACCCCACCACCGGCACTAAGATCGGGCACATGCGGCGGTCTCGGAAAATGACCGAGTTTTGGCCCAACTCGGAAAAAATTGCCACAGAGGCAGAAGGAGGATGCGTGGGATGAGTTTAAGGTAATGTGTTAATGGTTTTTATTTAAAACTTAAATGTTAGTTTGTTATTAAAATGTTATAATTAATAATGATTATACTCTTTTAGTTTTGTAATGTTATCATTATATGTTGTAGGCTAAATATTATTGGGATCCGGACATCGGCGAGGCGACGGCTAGATATGTTTTCTTTGAGCGAGGCTCACAAGCCGTTTAAGGATTTTATTTGTAACATATTTATCTATCCTTAATTAGTTTAATTAACAATGATTATACTCTTTTAATTTTATAATGTCATCATTATATGTTTACAAGATATTCATATTTTTATAGGTACCACGAAGAGAAATTATTATACCGCTCGGCTCGCGGCGGGACAACAGACCCTTGTGTCCTACTTTTATGACCGTTGAGGTGTTTGGTCAATTTTGCGAATATTGGGAGTCGCTCGCGGCGAAGGCCGTATCCGAACAGCCAAGGCCAATAGAGCGAGGCTCCTCGGGGTCGGCGGCGTTGCATACCGGGGGACGCTCACGGCCGCCGAGCATCACGACCGCATGGTATGTATGTTAATTTAAATGTAGTAGTGTATGGATGCTTTTAAATAGGTTTATGTACGTATGTTAGCCGGGAGCCAATGTTGATGCTATGAAATCCATAGTTTTAGTGTAAATGTAGTGTATGCATGCTTTTAAATCGCTTTAAATGTTGCATTTATATATACAATTTCAAAGTAATAATCTCGCTTATTTTATTTATAGGAAAGGGAGTATGGTCCGAATATCACTTTTGTGGATGTTTACGCTAGCACCCATATTCGGAATTCTACGGCGCCCGATCAACCTCCGCAATGGGTTGACGATCGATCTCGCACGCCTTTGTAAGTAAACTACCATTAAATGACTTGATTTTGAATATGTAAAATTATTTATGTACCTTACATTGTGTATATGATTATAATTGTTTGTTTTATTTTTCAGCCGCATATCAAGCCGCCGTTGTTCCCGAAGGAACGCCTCCCGGCGAGCCCGTCCCCTTCGTGCCCGATAGCCTGGGCATGAGGTCACCTCTCGGGGACATCCAAGGAGAGGAGCCCGAGTGTTAGGGATGGGGGATTACGGGCGGCAATGCCCGTCGACGTCGACCGGCCGTCGGAGAAATGTTGCCCACCCATGTTTCATGATCCGAGGGCCGACACTCCGGAGGCTGCGTTGGAGGAGGAGAGACGCGAGCGGGCAAAGCTTGCGGATGCTTTGGCGATTCGATTGCGGATGCGGAGGAGAACGATCGACGTCATGCGAGACTCAAAGACAATTGGCGCCGTTGATGGCTCGTCTCGGCCCGGACTCCCGGGGTAATTCCAGCGTCCCCCCGGGTTGATTGCGGACTTTTTTAGACATTGTTGTATTAATTTATACTTGTTTGTAAACATTTGAGACATTTGGTACCCGCGGAGCCCCTCCCGCCTCTCCTCCCCCGCTCCACCCCTCTCCCCTCCCCCGCTCCACCCCTCTCCCCCTCTCCCCTTCCCCCCCTTCCCCCTCTCCCCCTATCCCCCCTATCCCCCTCCCCCTCTCCCTCCCGAATTGGGTACGGTGGTATTTAGTTTTTATTTGGTACGCTGGTATTTGAATTTTAGTTTTTATAGTTTTAGTTTTATAAATTGAAATGTTATATCGTGTACAAAAATTTTTGGTTTTTTGATATTTTAAAATATTTTTTTAATTTATTTGAAATCGGCGACGGAATTTTCCGTCAAATTAATCTTGAAAGAAAAATTAATTAAATAAATTAATTTCGGCGGCGGAAATTTCCGTCGGCGTAATAAAAATTAATTTAATTAAATTAATTTCAATGACGGAATTTCCGCCGCTATAATCATTTAATTTTTATTTAATTTTTGATTTAGTGCGGCGGAAAATTCCGTCGTTTGTAATAAAATTTAAATTAAAATTAAATAATTTCAGCGACGGTATTTTCATGCATTGAAATAATTTAATTTCAATTTAAATTTTATTACGACGGAAATTTCCTTATTAAATTAATTTAATTAAATTAATTTTATTACAATGACGGAAATTTCCGCGCCGAAATGAAAATTTAATTAAATTAAATTAATATAGCAAGGAAATTTCCGTCGCCGTAACCATTAATTCACCGGCGGAATTAAATTCCGTCGGTAAAAAGAAAAAATAGCGGCGGAAATTGACCCACGAGCACTGCGACGGCCGGGTAGCGGCGGACCACCGACGGAATTTTTCCGCCGCTGATTATTTTTAGCGACGGAAATTTAATTTTAGCGACGGAAATTTCCGTCGCTAAACGACCTTTTTCTGGTAGTGAATCCCTTTGTCCACGATGTCCAATTGAACATGAGTCATGGTCTAGGTCAACTCATCTTGTTCAATGCTTTCTCGATTCCGAATATGTTGATAATGCAAATGCATTTGATCTCTATCAAATCACTTGAGTGTGGCCACACATTTCATCAACATCGTTCATCGAGGGGCCCAAGCAAACATCTCCCTTCATAAGAAGGACAATTCCCGTCTTGACTTATCATTCTTCCCTACATGAATCCAATCGTGCTAACATAGCCCTTATTGCTATCCGATTAAAGATAGTGTTAGACTATATCAAACACGATCTTCCTCATGTGGAAGACGATGATAATCTCAGGTATAAAGGATTCAATAACACGACTATCATGAGATTTAATTATGACAACAGACCATGTCATAAATCTTATAAGTAGGTCATGTCCAATACTTGTTCTCTAGCAAGTATCCATAAGTATAATATGCATCTCCATGCATATAATCATCTCTATGATTATCCATTACCAACTTATACTAGTTGTTCACAACAACTAGGGACGCAGTTCAATATAATAAACATGCAAAACATATAATGAACAGAATAAACACGCTCTATAATAAATGATAAAGATGATACATAACGGTTCAAGTCAAATATAACAATAGCCTAGGGCATTACATCAACAATCTCCCACTTGCACTAGGCTCCATCTATGTATCTAATACCCATGGACCTCACATGACCATCATTCTTAGCTTGTGCGAGGGGCTTTGTAAGCGGATCCCCAATGTTGTCATCGGTTGATACTTTGCATATCTTAACGTCTCCCCGATCAATGAACTCTCGAATGAGATGGAAACGTCTAAGTATATGTTTGGATCTCTGGTGTGACCTTGGTTTCTTTGCTTGCGCAATGGCACCATTGTTGTCACAATAAAGTTCCACCGGATTAGTGATACTTGGAACAACTTCCAAGTCACTAATGAACTTCTTGATCCAAACCGCCTCCTTAGATGCATCGGATGCCGCTATATATTTGGCCTTAGTAGTAGAATCGGCAATAGTACTCTGCTTGGAACTCTTCTAACATATCGCACCTCCGTTAAGCATAAACACAAATCCCGATTGCGATCGGAAATCATCCTTGTCGATTTGGAAGCTAGCATCTGTGTAACCTCTTACAACAAGATCTTCTTCCATCCCTCCAAATACCAAGAACGCATCCTTGGTCCTTTTTAAGTACTTTAGGATCGTTTTGACTGCCATCCAATGGTTCTCACCCGGATCAGATTGGTAACGACTTGTCATGCTCAAAGCATACGAGACGTCGGGTCTAGTACAAATCATAGCGAACATGATAGATCTAATTGCCGAAGCGTATGGAACTTCATTCATCCTCTTTCGCTCATCAGTTGTCTTAGAACACTGCGTCTTGCTAAGAGTAACACCATGACCCATTGGCAAATTTCCTCTCTTAGAATTTTCTATCTTGAATCTTCTAAGAACCTTGTCAATGTAGGTACTTTGACTCAAACCAATTATCCTCTTAGATCTATCTCTATAGATATTGATACCAAGGATGTAAGCGGCTTCACCCATATCTTTCATTGAGAAACACTTCCCGAACCAAGACTTGACAGTCTCAAGCGCAGGAATGTCATTTCCAATGAGTAAGATATTATCGACATACAACAAGAGAAATAGCAAAACGCTCCCACTGAATTTCATGTATACACAAGGTTCATCTGCGTTCTTGATAAAACCAAACTCTTTGATTTTCTCATCGAACCGAAGATTCCAACTCCTAGAAGCTTGCTTTAATCCATAAATGGATCTTTGCAACTTGCACACCTTACTAGAATTTCGTGGATCTACAAAACCTTTGGGTTGTGTCATATACACATCCTCAAGCAGTTTTCCGTTAAGGAAAGCGGTTTTGACATCCATTTGCCATATTTCATAGTCATAATATGCAGCTATGGCAATCAAAATTCTAACAGACTTAAGCATGGCAACAGGCGGCCTATATCCCTTTGCTACAAGCCTAGCCTTATAAGTATGCACCTTCCCATCCTTGTCAGTCTTCTTCTTAAAGAACCACTTGCACCCTATGGTTTTTACACCTTCGGGTGGCTCAATCAAGTTCCAAACTTGATTATCCGACATGGATTGCAATTCGGACTTCATGGCTTCTAACCATTTATCCAAATCGGGATCGGACATCGCCTCTTGATAGGAAGTAGGTTCGTCATTCTCAATGACTCCCACTTCATTACTTTCCGACATGAGAAATTCATATATCTCAGGTGCGGATCATAACCTATCCGATCTACGATGGACTTGTGGATCTTGAACCAGTTCCACCACTTCTTGTGGAGTTAGTTCAGTCTCTACTATCGGTTCCATGTTATTTTCGGGTTCTTGAACTTCTTCAAGATCAAATTTACTCCCACTAGATGCTTTATTGAGAAACTGTTTCTCAAGAAAAGTACCATATTGAGCAACAAACACTTTGTTCTCAACGCGGTTGTAAAAGTAATACCCTTTGGTTTCCTTAGGGTAACCAACGAAAATAACCTTGTCAGATTTAGGTGCTAACTTATCAGAGACAAGTCTCTTCACATAAGCTTCGCAACCCCAAATCTTCATGAAAGACAAATTAGGTTTTCTTCCATGCCACATCTCATGTGGGGTCTTATGAGCCGATTTAGTAGGGACTCTGTTCAATGTGAACGCAGCAGTCTCTAATGCATGTCCCCAAAAGGATATAGGAAGCTCTACTTGACTCATCATCGAACGAACCATATCTAATAGAGTTCTATTCCTCCTCTCGGAAACACCATTCCATTGTGGCGTTCCGGGTGGAGTCACCTCTGAAACAATTCCACAGTTTTTGAGATGATTGTCAAACTCTTGGCTCAAATACTCACCACCACGATCGGATCAAAGTGCTTTAATTGTTTTGCCAAGTTAATTTTGTACTTCATTTTGAAATGTTCTAAACATCTCAAACGATTCACTTTTTGACTTCATTAGATAGACATAGCCATATCTAGATAAGTCATCGATGAATGTAATGAAATACCGAAATCCTCCCCTAGCAATGCTACTCATTGGTCCGCATACATCAGTATGTATTAAGCCCAATAAGTCACTAGCCCTTTCAGTACTGTTAATGTGGGGTGGTTTGGTCATTTTACCCAATATACAAGATTCGCATATCTCATATGATTCATAATCATGTGAGTCTAACATTCCATCTTTGTGGAGTTTAGAAATACGTTTCTCGTTTATATGACCAAGCTGGCAATGCCACATGAACGAGTTGTTCACGTCATTCGGTTTAGACTTCTTGTCCACATGATAAACATTTTCAACACTATTTTGTTTCTCATCAACATCAAGAACATAAAGGCCATTAAATGAATTTGCAATACCATAAAGCATATCATTTAAATAAATATAAAACTTATTATTCGCAATAAGAAAATTATTCCCCTCATTATCCAAACAAGAAACAGAAATAATATTTCTACTCAAATTCGGAACATAGTAACAATTGTTCAAAACAAGTACTAAGCCACTAGGTAAAGTTACATCGTATGTCCCTACGGCTAATGCAGCAACTCTTGCTCCATTCCCAAGACGCAGGTCAACTTCACCTTGTTTGAGTAGCTTCCTATTTCTCAGTCCCTGCATATTTAAACAAATGTGAGATCCACATCCGGTATGTAATACCCATGAACTAGAAACAGAAAGGAAAATATCTATCGTATAGATACCTGAAGCAGCAGCAATCGTATTGCCCTTCTTCGCCTTTAGGCCTTCCTTGTAAGCCTTGCAGTTGCGCTTCCAATGTCCAACCTCTTGGCAATGGTAGCAAACTGCATCCTTTTGAGATGCCTTGGGAGCCTCTTTGGCATTGGCAACCTTTGCCTTAGGTTTAGCAACACTTGCTTTACCTTTGTATTCCTTCTTGAACCCTTTGCCTTTGTTAACCATTAACACAGTATCGGTTTTAGGCTTCTTGATATTCATCTCTGCGGTCTCAAGCATCGCATGCAATTCCGAGAGATTCTTATCCATGCCAGTCATGTGATAGTGCATAATGAAATGACTATAACTTTCAGGCAATGAATTCAATATCAAATCCGTGGCAAGTTCCAAACTCAACGGATTTCCAAGACTTTCGAGACGCTCAATGTAACCCTTCATCTTAAGGACATGAGCTCCCACCGATTTCCCTTCTTGCATCTTGCATGCAGTTAGGGACTTAACCACATCATACCTCTCGTTTCTTGCTTGCACTTGGAACATTTCCTTTAAGCGCTCAGGAAGATCAAATGCTACATCTATGTGCTCAAGGTCCTTCTGAAGAGCCTTAGACATAGTGGCTTGCATAAGGAATGCAACATCTATAGAATCATCATTATGTTTCTTATGTGCATCCCTATCAGCCCTAGAAGCGTTTGGAGCAGGTTGAGGTGGAATGGGTTCATTGAGAACGTATAGTTTCTTCTCTTGCTTTAGAACAATTCTAAGGCTTCTGATCCAATCAGAATAGTTTGTACCGTTCTCCTCAAGCTTGTCCTTCTTAAGGACTGATCGCAGTGACAAGGGTTGATTATTGTGTGTATCCATTCTACAATAAAATATGTAAACAATATAAACATATATCAATATCAACACATTTATCATCTAAGAGCAAATAATGTATTTCATAAATACTCCCACTAAATTATACACCTTCAAATACAAACATGTATCATATAATCATAGTAGGCTAAGATCCATATTTCACTTGATTTTGGTTTAACTGAGTCAATGCCCGAAATCAAGCTATTTAGGTAGAAACATCAATCATATCACTATATGACTCTTAGATCTTTTATGAGATTTCAATAGACATCATATGTCAAAAATATTTTTTAAATCTCATCTATGCCTTGGATCAAATCTCATTTGAAAGCACCAATTAAGTCAAAACCTTTTTCAAACATGTGAGACATGGAACGATGCACCTAACTGAGTCAAAACTACATCAACCATTATCTCACCTTGATCACAAATTAAAATATAAGATGCACCCAACTGAGTCGAAACTACATTAAATACCCTAAAATATCACAAGCATTCTAATCAAGGAATGGCATAAGACTTAAATATTTAGAAGGTTTTTAACATGTAACAAACATCGCATGGTTGTAGCATAGACCTCGTGTGAACATAATCATGAACATAGGGCTTCACAAAATTTTATACAAACAATTTGATTTAATTTTGAGAATTTACAAATCTAAATAATCATATTAATAGATTAATAACCTATGTGATAAACTAATCTAATTAATTTATCATTAATCATGAATATGGCATATCTCATATACTTGTTTTTCATATAAACAAAACACATGGAATCTAGATCTATTTCATATCACATGGTAGCAAATAATCACATTAAATTTAGCATGCAATTTCAATCCTAATCATGGCAAGACAGGGCTCTGATACCAGTTGAGTTTTGGGATTACAAATGCAGCGGAAGATTTACATATAACATCAAAATCCTAGCCCTATGACCTGTCTAGCATGAAGAGATTAGAAATTTATATGAGATAGAATTTACATACCTTGAATGTGATGAAATTTAACAAAGTAGATCACAAAATTCAAGCCTTGGAATTTTGATGTCAAAACGGATCTTCTTCTACCTTGTTCAAAATCTTGTGATGAATCAACGAACGATGGCTTCAAGCTCTTGGTGATTAACTTATCACCCTCTATCGGTAATCCACACGCGAACGAATCCAAGAACACCTTCTTGTTGGATTGCTAGATGATCCTCGTGATTATTGAATCAATATTCAATAATCAAAGCCAAAAACTATGGAACAATTTGGGACTTTTGATTCAAAATCAAAATCAAAATCTAGAGTTTCATAAACCTTGGATTATGATGTGTTAGAGAGAGAATTATGGCTGCAAAGGACTTATATTTACATCATATATAAACCCTAGTCATAATAGGTTAGAAGTCCTTAAAAAGCCTAATCCAATCCGTCCAAGGAAACCGCGTTCTGACCAAAAACCGCCAAGGGCATGACTCGTGCTCCTAGGCACGAGTCGTGCCACGAGTCGTGCTAGGCTATACGAGTGATTCCAAGCCATTTTTCAGTCGTGTCACGCTTCGTGAAGAAAATTGCACTCGTGCTGGATTTTGTCACGAGTCGTGACAATAGTCACGAGTCGTGCTTCACCCCAAAAGTCAAGTGGTCAACGAATTTCCTTGAAACGCCAAAACGCAGTCGTTTACTGCTTCTGGCACGAGTGGTGCCCTTCCCCAAAATTTCCAATTTTAGCTCGAATCAAATTCGTTCTTTTGTGTGTGACCCTTTAGGAATTATATTTTATATTGGTAGTGAGTTGAAACATCAACCTCTCAAGACATAAGTGACTTCTAGAAAATCATTATGTCCACCTAATTAAATATAACATCAAAGCTTGATTCCTTGATAGATCAAATGTCACAATCCCTTTGTCCACGATGTCCAATTGAACATGAGTCATGTTCTACATCAACTCATCTTATTCAATGCTTTCTCGATTCCGAATATGTTGATAATGCAAATGCATTTGATCTCTATCAAATCACTTGAGTGTGGCCACACATTTCATTAACATCATTCATCGAGGGGCCCAAGCAAACATCTCCCTTCATAAGAGGGATAAATCCCGTCTTGACTTATCATTCTTCCCTACATGAATCCTATCGTGCTAACATAGCCCTTATTGCTATCCGATTAAAGATAGTATTAGACTATATCAAACACGATCTTCCTCGTGTGGAAGACGATGATAATCTCAGGTATAAAGGATTCAATAACGCGACTATCATGAGATTTAATCATGACAACAGACCATGTCATAAATCTCATAAGTAGGTCATGTCCAATACTTGTTCTCTAGCAAGTATCCATAAGTGTAATGTGCATCTCCATGCATATAATCATCTCTATGATTATCCATTACCAACTTATACTAGTTGTTCACAACAACTAGGAACGCAATTCAATATAATAAACATGCAAAACATATAATGAACAGAATAAATAAGCTCTATAATAAATGATAAAGATGATACATAACGGTTCAAGTCAAATATAACAATACCCTAGGGCATTACACCAACAAACTCAACAATATGTGGCTCTTATGGCGGAGAAACACATCTCGACCTCTGGAAATCGTGGCCGTGGTGGTCATGGGAAAGGCTGATCAAATCAGAATAAAGGAAATTGGAGCGGCAGTACCTCGCATGGGTAGTGGCGACCATCCAACTCTAGCAATCAGTCGAACCATGGTAATTCTGGGCGTGGCCAGGCCAGGGAACTGGGAGTCACCGAGGAAATTTCTCTGACAACAATGGTTTTGGTTGGGGTATTCTTCCAAACCCTTCTTCCACATATTATTCACATGTCACCTGCCAGCTTTGTTTTCAACTTGGTCACAGTGCCTGAGCTTGTCATGATGGAGGCAATTTGGCCTATTTCGCTCTTCAGAACCATGTGTACTTGAATCCGGTGCTACCAATCATATGACATCCGACCCGACATCCTTTTCTGATTATCGCCCTTACTCAGGTAACGATGTAGTTGTTTTTGGTAATGGCTCTAAGTTAAAATTTTCTCATATCGGTAGTTCTTCTTTTCATTCGAATAATCGTCCATTTAATCTTAAAAATGTCCTTTACGTCCCTAATATGCCCAAATATTTATTATCTATACGCCAATTCTCTAATGATAATAACTGTTACTTTGAACTTGACTCGTGTGGTTTTCGTGTTAAGGACATTCGGACACGAGAGACTCTTCTTTCTGGCAATAACTCGGGTGGTCTTTACAAGCTCAATTTTGATTCTCAGCCCCAGCATAGTCCTCTTGCGTTTCTTGGAGAACGAACAAGTCAGCAAATTTGGCATCCTCATTTGGGCCATCCGTCTACTCCAATTCTTAGAATTTTAAGTCAAAAGTCTAGATTACCTTTGAGTAGCAAAATAAATGACACTCATTGTTGTCATATTTGACCTTTAGGAAAATCTAGTAAACTCTCTTTTATTTCCCATTCGTATAAAGTTTTAAAACCTCTTGATTTACTTCATTTAGATGTTTGGGGCCCAGCTCCAGTAATTCGTTTAATGGACATCATTTTTATTTATCTATAGTTGATGATTTCTCTCGTTTTGTGTGGTTATTTCCCTTGTTTCATAAATCTGATGTGTTACAAGTTTTCTCCACCTTTAAAGCACAAATCGAAAATCAACTTTCTCGCCGTATCTCGGCTATTCACACTGTTAAAACAGTCCAAACGGATGGGGGGTGAATTTACCGATCATGCCTTCATTTCTTTTCTCCATAAAGAAGGTATTCAACATCAACTCACTTGTCCATACACCCCTCAACAAAACGGAGTTGTTGAGAGAAAACACCTTCATATTGTTGAAATTGGCTTATGTCTCATGTCTCAAGCCAAACTTCCTCCTATGTTTTGGCGCGAAGCCTTCAATACTGCGGTTCATCTTATTAATCGATTACTTATGCGTCAACATAAATTTGTGTCTCCCTATCAAAATTTATTTTTACGCAAACCCGATTATAGGTTTCTCAAAGTCTTTGGCTGTTCTTGCTTTCCTCATGTTGTACCTACCAATTCTCATAAACTTATGCCAAAATCAATTCACTGCATCTTTATTGGATATGATAAATTGCGAAAAGGATATTGTTGTATGGATTTAATCAATGGCAAGGTTTATATTTCTCGTCATGTAGTATTTGATGAATCTCGCAAGAGAGCCGCATCTATGAGCTGTCGCGGTGGCTCTGAGAGCAGCGTGTAGCGATTCTGGGACCGACCGTAGTAGCTATTGCCTTAGGAGTGCCGAAGCCTCGGTCCGACCCTTTCGATGTGACGGAGACACTTTGTTTGACTACGAGACTAGAGTTGACCGACCGACGGAGAGAGGTCCTCTTTTGCACTCGGGCAGGGAGGAGATCCGAGCCGAAGCACGGGCGAATGAAGCCCCGAGAGCTACCGGATTGTTTGACTCTACGGGGAGGACCCCGATCTCTGACCGAGAGACGCAGAGTTGGTTCACGTGAGCGAAAGAAGACTCGCCGGGGACGAGGGAAGAAAGGAAAGAAATGGCGAGGGACAAGCGCAGATGGCGCGAATGACCTCCTAGGTATCCATTCATTGCATTGCAAACACATTATTAGTTAAATGTATTAAGTCAGTTTTTTAGCATGTTGTGAACTTGAGAGTAGACCGTGCTTGAACTCATCAAGAAATGTTGTAACCGTTAGTGATTTGTGATTTACTTTTAAAGCTTTGTCGAGACGCAAGATCTCTTGTTTGCCTTTGCTTCGTTGTGCACTTTGTCGGCGCGTCCATCTTTGACTTTTCTCGTTGCATTTGCGGACCGAAGCGCCTGGGCCCCGACGGCAATCCCCTTTGCCGAGGCTTTCAGTGCTTGGCCGAGAGGTTGAATGCTCCTTGACAAGTCGTTTTGACGGTCTTTTCGTAGCTTCCTTGCCTCTTGTTGGCGCGGGCTCTTGACCTCTTTTTTTCAGCCTTCGCTTGAGCTTCTTTGTTTTTTTTTTATTTTTTTTTTTTTGTGAGCCCTTGCTCGAGCTCTCTTTTTTTTTTTTTTTTTTTTGTGAGCCCTTGCTCGAGCTCTTTTTTTTTTTTTTTTGAAGCGCGTGAGGGCGAAGACAAGCCCCCGGCTTGGAAGCACATGAGTCCGGCCGTTTGATGCTGAGTGACCCTCGGATGTCCTTTGATGTTGCCGCCGTCGTTTGACTTGGTCAAGGTGACCGCTGGGGCGTGTTCTTGAAAAGTGCGTAGCTTGATGGAGGTCTTGATTGACATTCAAACTTTTGACTTTTTGTGTATTTTTAGACCGGACCAATTAAGGTTGCCTACGTTCCCTGACTAGAGGGCTCAGTCGCGTAGTTCGACACTACATGGAGTGCCAAGAGATGCACAGCTTGTTCTTCTTCAGGCGAAGTATCTCGCGAAGTTTGCTTCCGTTGACTCGGATTCATGAAGGGATTGCCGTCTAGGTCCTGTTAGCTTCATGGCGCTCCGGAGAAGATCTTTGAACCACGAAAGGGCCGATCCATGTGGGTTCCCATTTTCCCAAAGCTGGGTTGGTTCGAGCGGGAGGCTTTTCTTTGAGTACAAGGTCACCTTCCCCGATGTCTCGGGATTTGACTTTCTTGTCGAAAGCTCTAGCCATCCCGCTTTGATAGGCTCCTGGACGTGTTCCATGGCCTTTAGTCGTCGCTCGTCTAGCAGAGCCAATTCGTCATGTCGGCTTCGGAGCCATTCGACTTCGTTGATGTCATTTTCCAAAGAAGACTCTGGAGTGAGGGAATTTCTAGCTCGACGGGAAGGACTCGCTTCCATCCCGTATGTCGTGGCAAATGGGGTTTCTCCCGTGGTCGTTTCGACCGATGTGCGGTAGCCCCAAAGTGCAAGGTGCCTTCTCGGGCCAATCTCGTCCCTGGGTGGTCATTTTTCGGATGATCCGTTCGAGGGTTTTGTTTGCCGCTTCCACGGCGCCGTTTGTTTGTGGCCGGTAGGGAGAAGATTTGTGACGTGTGATCTTGAATTCAGCCAGCCAGCCCGTCGAATTCCCTTCGAAGTGTGAGCCGTTGTCTCGATATGACCTCATTTGGGATGCCGTATCGGCATGATGTTTTCCTTGAGGAAATGCGCGACCTTCTTGGAGGTGAGTACCTTGTAGACTCGCTTCGACCCATTTGGTGAAGTAGTCGATGGCTACTAAGATGAACTCGTGACCGTTGCCCGGAGCGATTTTCCCGATGACGTCAATTCCCAAGTGGCAAAGGGCCAAGGTGTAGTCATGCAAGAGAGATCGTGGGGTGGTAGATGATTGAGGTTGGAGAACCGCTGGCACTTGTCGCAGCCTTCGGACAAAGTGGATGCACCGCTCCATGGAGATCCAAGAGTAGCCCATCCCGAGAATGATTTGCATCGTGGCTCGGGCGTTCATGTGGGGACCGCAAGCCCCATTGTGGACTTCGTTCATGAACTTGTTGCTTCTTCTTGGCCGACGCAGTAGGAGTGGCCCATGGTAGCGTTTCTTGTATAGCATGTCCCCGAGGATGACGAAGTGAGAGGCAAGGCGTTTTAGGGCCATGATGCTCTTGGTTTTGACCCCTTCGTGTGTGGGTCTTCCTTGTTCATGAAGGTGGTTTCCGCTTCTTGAGGTATTGGAAGATCCGGTTATACCATGGCTCATTGACGGGCTTAGGTTCTCGTTCGATCTCACAACAAGAGGCGTGAATTTCCTTTCGTCCGACTTTGAAGGGTTTGATTGCTTTTCCTTCGGGATTTCCACAAGGGAAGGCCAAGGTGGCTAAGGCATCCGCAAACCTCGTTTCGGTCTCTTGGCAAGTAATGGAAGGTGACCTCTTCGAATTGTGTGATGAGGTCCTCCATGCAGTGCATGGTATTTTTGCAAGCCCGGGTCTATGGTTTTCCACTTGTTGGAGACTTGGTTGATGATCAAGGCCGAGTCCCCATAAACTTCGAGTTTCGGACATTCCTCTCGAGTGCGGCTTGTAGTCCAAGAAATAAGCAGCTTCATATTCGGCGGCATTGTTGGTTACCTCGAAATTGAGCTTTATAGCAATTGGGGTGTGCTCGTCCTGGGATCTACCAAGAGCATACCGATGCCGTTTCCTTTTGTTGGCCGCTCCGTCGAAGAACAAGCTTGCCATCGATTTTCGCCTTCGATTGCGAAGATTCCCTCGTCCGGAAATTGTGGTTCTGGGCCTCGAGCCTCGTCGGCTGGGAAATCACCGCTTGTTCACCCATGGCCCGTCCCTTGATTGACTTTTGGTTTACGTACTTGATGTCAAATTCCGCTAGGAAGAAAGACCATTTGGCGAGCCTCATTGACAGAGATGGTTTGTCGAAGAGGTACTTGACCGGGTCCATTTTGGAAACCAAGTGTACCGTGTGCGATCGCATGTAGTGCCGTAGTTTCCCGACAACCCATACCGTAGCCGCGCAGTTTTCTCGAGGGCCGAGTAATTGAGTTCGCCGCCTTGAAACTTTCGACCGACGAAGTAGATGGCGTTTCGACCCGTGACTCCTTCTTTTCTTGACAGAGCATGGCTCCAACCGCGGTGTCCTGGCCACAGCTAGGTATAGCAACAAATGCTTTTCCTCGTGGGGAGGACAGAGAATCGGAGGACTCACAAGGTATGCTTTTATTTTTTCAAAGGCATCTTGGCATTCCGAGTTCCATTCGATGTCGGCGTTCTTCTTCATCGCTTGAAGATTGGCTCGCACATAGAGGTCAATTGGTTGACGAAGCGGCCGATATATCAGGCGGCCCATGAAGCTTTTCACCTCCGTCCGAGTTTGCGGTGGTCTCATTTCGATGATAGCTTGATCTTTGAGGATCCACCTCGATGCCTCTCTCGGTGACCATGTATCCCAAAACCTTGCTCGCTAACCCCAAATGTGCATTTGGCGTGGTTAAGCCTCATCGAGTGTTTTCTGAGGCGATTGAAGAATTTTCTCAGTCTCGTGAGGTGTTGTCCGTCCGATCCCTTTGAGTGAACGATCATGTCATCGACGTACACTTCGATCTCTTTGTGGATCATATCGTGGAAGAGGGCGGTTGCCGCCCGTTGGTAGGTAGCCCTGCCGTTCTTTAGTCCGAACGGCATTACTGTAGCAAGAGGTTCCCCAGTGGGTTGTGAAAGCCGTCTTTCTTGGTCTTCTTCGGCCATCTTGATGATTGTAGCCGGCAAACCGTCCACGAAGGACTTGACTTCGAAATTGGTCAGTAGTGTCTACCAACATGTCGATGTTGGGTAGTGGAAAATCGTCCTTGGGACTTGCTTTGTTGAGATCTCTAAGTCCACGCAACACGTACTTTTCCATCGGCCTTGGTGACCGTGACGATATTGAGAGCCATGTGGGGTACTCGATCACCCCGATGAAGCCGACGCGAGCATTTTTTCGATCTCCTCTTTGACTTGTAAAGACCATTCGCTTGATTCGGCGTAGCTTTTGCTTGATGGGCTTAGCCTCGGGATTCAAGGGGATCCGGTGCTCTACAATGTTAGGATCTAATCCGGCATGTCTCGGTAAGACCAAGCGAACACGTCCACGAACTCTTTGAGCAAAGGCAGCCAATGCGTCTTGCTCGTGCCGGTGAAGAAACTTCCGATTTGCGTCTCTTTTGGCTCTTCGCCAGCTCCCAAATTCACTTTGGTTAAAACCTCCTCGGCACTTGGGCCCGGTTTTTCTCTCGTTTGACAACATGCTTAAAGATGTGCTTAATGTATTGTTCGTTTAATGTGTCTCGCTTCTTTATCAAGTGAATCGTTATTAACTGTTTGTGTGTTAGTTAATTTATCGCTTGTTAAAGATGCAATGAGAGGATACTGAAAGATCGAAGCATTCATTAAGAGCATACGGAATACATTATTGGCAATGAGTTCGTAATCTTCCGGCGTGAGGCCATCGATGACTCGAGAGACTCAAATTCAAAGCTAATGGACTCAGGATGAGTTTTGACACTAGACTCTAGGACTCGAGGGGTCGACCAAGTTGTTCGATCATGTCCTTTTGGCCGGGCAACTGGTCCGAGAAGGTGGCCCAGCTTATTGAGCGGCAATGAGCTTGATAGGAGATGGGGCTTGGGCTTTATGTCACCGTTCCCGATCATTGCTATCACAGAGTTATCGAAACAAAATCGATTAGATCCGGCATCTCGATTTCTTCTTTGAAGAGCAGTGTGAGCAGCCGTTCGTCCCAAGCATCGTCGCGGAGTCTCTTGCTTTTGTCTTGGGCATTACTAGCTCGAATGCACTGTCCCGCTTTGTTGAAGGCAGGAGTGTTGACAGAGAGTTTTTCGAGTTCTTCCGCCAAAGAGGGGGTTTTCCGAACCAAAATTCATTGTGAATAGTGGTGGTTGTGGATCCCGGCAGGGCGGTGTGTCGAGGAATGCTCTTCGGACAGATTTGGCTTCGAGGCCTCCGAATCTTGCCAGTTCTCCGGAGCTTGTCCATGGTTGTCGGCCGCCTTTGTTTGGCGCCGATCGCTCGTTCCCTTTTCTCTCGATCTTCTTCCAAGTTGCCGGCCTTCCTTGTGAAGTACTTGGTCATGTCGAAGCCGTAAGGACGAAGATCGGAGATTGCGTGCAAGCCTCTTTTTGTTATCTCGTGGAGCGTTTCGTGCAGCTCGCTTGTCCTCCGCAATGTGTTCGGGAGTAGGAGAGTATCCTGTGCCGTGCAGGTATTCTCGTTCTTTGATATTGATGATCCGTTGAGTGCCCCGATGGCGTTTCCCAAACCGAGCCCCGGATGTAGTTCATGTGCTTCATCATTTTCATCGGGGAGGGATCTTGTCCCAAATCAAAGGCAAATCTATGTGGCACACTGGGCCTTTGGGCTTTCGATGGTGAACCCCGTGAGCATCATGCCGTCATCATCGTGTTTGATCTCTAAGACCGGGACGCCGTTTGTTTCGGTCCTTTCAGCGACTATGCTATCACCGTAGATGATGGTAAGATCTGTTCCTTGGACGAACTTTACGCACCGATGGAGAGTGGATGCCACCCCATTGATCCGATGTAGCCAAGGGCGTCCCAAAATGGCAAAGTGAAGGTGATCGGGATGTCGATGACTTGGAAGTCCGTCGGGACCATTTGTTTTCCAAACCACAAGTTCAAGGTGGCTATTCCCAAGACTCGGGCGGGATGTTGAGTCGTATGCCTTGATTGCTCGAGTCCGAGGGTTTTAGATCGCTTGCTTTGATCCCTAGCAAATCCATCATTTTGGCCGGAAGGACGTTCATGGATGATCCCCCATCTACCAACACCCGAGGGAGACGGCGCCGTCCGCTGAACTGTTATGTAGAGAGGCTCGTTGTGGTCGCCCCAAATTTTGGAAGATCGAGCTCGCGAAGGTGATGATATTGCCGTAATTGACGTTGCCAATCATCCGAACCGCTTCATCGTGTGTCACCGTGATGGGAACCATGGTCTCGTGCTTTCTTCCAACTTGAGCTTGTGCGGTAAGATGAAGTGAGTAAGGACCAGAGTGAGATGTTAGCCTCGAGTGCGCTTGAGCCGTGTCAAGACAGATCTTCAACCTGGGGTCCAAGGTTTCAGCCTTCTTGGCGTAGGGTCCCTTTTCGCCCGTGGCTCGTGTATGGCCGGCCTTTTGTCCGTCCGTGGAGGATTCACCGGGATTTGACCGAACGTGTCGAACATTCACCTCGGACTTATGGTTTTGCTTGTCTCTCCCGTTTCGGGAGTGGGAGGAGCCTCGATTGGCGTAAGGCCGATCGCGCATTTCAATTCGTTCACCGTCATGGCTTTTACCGAAGCATCAATAGTGGCTTTGAGATCTTCCCAAGACAGGGTTGGATTATCCGGACCTTCGGGCCTTCGGTGGCGGTGCGAAGCTCGTCCCACTGATCATGGAGCAAACATTGCCGTGGCCCCGTGCGTAACTAGGTCGGGAGATTTGCCGGAGTAGATGACATAGTAGTCAAACTTTCCCGAGGGTTCTCCAAGGGTTCCGACCGTGGGATCACCGCATTCATACCTCTTTTTCAGCTTTTGTTGAGAAGATAGCTTCTTCTTTCGTCGAGGACGGCCCTCGTTCATCGCATCCCGGAATTCCATTTCCGCACAAGCACCGCAATCGCAGACGTCCCACCGATGTGTTCGTTGTTCGCGGTGGTACCGACCTCGTGAGGCCGGATGGGCAAGCTTTCCTGGAAGGTCTTGTGTCCTTACGTCATAATCGCATGGCTCGCATTTAGGTAACAAAGCTG